>VXAV01004720.1:30078-49949 GCA_013399715.1 Alectura lathami
GGGGCGCGGCCGTTGGGCGCGGTGCCGGCGTGGCGGTGCCCGCGCCTGTGCTGGGGAGGCCGGTAACGGCGGCACGGGCCCTGCTTTCCCGTGTCTGTGAAGGGAGGCGTCCCGGCTTCGTGTCAGGCAGTCCCTGGTGTGGCCGGTCGCTGAGGCGTGCTCTGCGGATGGGATGCGAGACGTCTGCCCTTAGGTTCATCGAGGATTGTTTGTAGTGGGGGAGGCAGAGCGGGCTCTTTCCCCACAGGACGTGAACAAGCTGCAGAAACGTTTAGTACACGGAGTTTAGGGAGAATTTTCACTGGCAGAAGGGAACGTAAAGGGCTGACATTGTCAGATTACTTTTTCCCTAATATCTGGGGACCACTCCGTGCATGAACGGTTTTACAGCTCCCAAGCAAAACAAGGATAAAACAGCAGAGTTCCCTCCCACATTAATAACAATAATTCAAACAGCAACTCCTTAGTAACTATCATTTACTATTTAATCGGCAGCTGAAGCGGGAGCTTTGTGTAAACACGGTGGGTGCGATGTAAACTCCTAGTGTAAGCGTTGCAACCGAGCACAATGCGGAAATGGATTGCTCGGTATGTATTTTGGTTTTATGGGGCTGTCGGCCGTACAGCATTTGTCTCACTGAAAACACCTTTGGCAGTCAGGGCTCAAGCCAGCCGAGCGTTGTTTCAGAGCGTTGGTAAGAGTGGGGGAGAAAAGGGTAGAGACTACAAGGCTGCGCCGACCGCTCCCCACAGTGGCTGCGTGCGGTTTCCAAGCTTGGAAGTTGCGGTGTTTATCACCTCCGCTGAAAGCCTTCCACCCCTGTGCTTGCACAGTGCAGCCTTTGTGTGCAGGTTGCAAAGCAGGTGCGCTTTAAGTCCTTCTGTGGTGTTCTCCGTGCTCGGCTATGTGCAGGGTCTGACATCTTAGACATTTAGCCAGCGTTTAGGCCATCTCCCGCTAGGATTTAGTTTCTTTGGCCTCGTGTTCCGCTATGAGCTAATTTTTGCATGCTCCACAGAGCCCGAGAAACTGTTGGCAATAAAAGAGCAATCCAGATGCAGTCCTTTCCAATTTATTACCAGAAAACATTCATTTACACAAAGAAATGTTGGATCCTGTTAACTGGAGAAGAAAAAGGGAAGCTGATAAGGCCACGCAAGCAGAACAGTCAAAATGAGACACACAACATTTTGGATGTTTCACCACAGGGGAAAACGTGCACGCTAGCTATGCGTAGTCTTTTAATGAGACCATAAAAATGTTGGAAGAGTGACAGCGTGACTGCATGCATACTGACTTGGGTCTTCAAGGAATCCTGCTCCAAATCTGGCATCTCTGAGTATTTACACACTGTAGTAGTTTAGTTCTGAATACATATTTGCAGCACGCTTCAGTCAGAAGAGTGAGTCATAGTTCAGGTGTCGTTAGTACTGGGGTCTGCAGCTGTTGAATACTTCAGTGTGCAGAGGAGCCAAAATTAGGATGTTAATTTTGCCTCCTGTGATTATCGCCTGTCTTCAGCATCCGCACTCAATCATGACCTGAAATCACACAGTTGATTACGGGAAAGACATCACTGGTGGCTGACAAAATGCACGTGCAGGCATTCCTGTTCTCCCTTTCCTGTTCCCTTCACCTTGTGCTGGCCAGTAGTCGTACCCCTTCCTTCCTCATTGTGTGGAGGGAAGTGAAGCTCCATCGCTGACATCAGCCAAGTCTTTGTATTGATTTTAATAGCAGTTTGGATCATAACAAAAAAATGCCAAATACATTCTTTTGGTCACTACCGTTATGGTTCAGATCAGGGGTGCACCTCTGAAACTAAGCTCTTGGTGGTCCTGGTTTACCCTGCTTGAATTGGCATTGTAGAGTGGTCTGGGAAGGTGCAAACAGGGTTTGTTTGGGAAGAGACACCGCGGGAGTGCACCTTGCACCTGATGCACTTCACTGCTACTAAGCATTCTGTTTGTGGGACCAGACCAGAGCTGGCTGAGCTGTTCCGAAATAACCTCCCCCCTGTAATACGTACAGTGGCCTTGCCAGGTCCTTGACTCCAACTGTTTCGCTCTGTCGATATGCTCCTCCTGCACGACACTGCTTGGTAGCATAGACTCAGCCTTTCTACTTTTTCTGAACTGACCAGTGCTCCCTGGCATTGAAGTGCTGCAGTGGGCACCCAAAACCGTACAGACAGCGCAGCGGACATCTGCTGTGTAGCCTTAGGGATATGTGTAGTAATTGTCTTTTTTTTTCACTTGCATTACTGCATGTGCCAGCACAGCTCTGCACATGACACACTTGCAGAGAAAAATTACAAAGTGTAGTTAAGCAGAGATTTAATTAGTTATATGCTGCTAGTATTTTCATTATGTACCATAATAAACTAAGATATCAGCTGATACAAGGATTTCATGTATTTTAAAATGCTGAATAAGATGGAATATGCAAAACATTTCCAAATCTTTGGGGAACAGTGATGTGCAGCTTCCTTACCTGGGTAGCAAAATTAAAAACAAAACATACTTTTTCCCATTGTGCTAGCACGTGTTTTATAGCACACAATATATATGTAAGGTATACATAATTTAACACTGTAATATTATCTTAGATTTCTGTTGACATGAATGAATGAAAAGCAGTCTTAGGAAAATGCAGTCTTTACCACCTTACCACACATAAAATGTCTGTTCTTCCTTCAGAATCTCAATAAATCTTCAAGGGTGAGAGAAACTTCATTTTGCTCAGGGACAAAACAGAAAGGGAAAAAAAACCGCTTACTGGCTTTTGAGGGCACCCTCCAGCTGCAGCACAGGATCAATTAGCTTGGCATCTGCAGTGTCTGTGGGTGTGTAGGCCTTTGTGTTAAGTTCCTGAGCTGAAATCAATACAGGGTTGGTAAGATTTCTTGGTATTACGGGTAATTTCTTCTCTTTTATGCTGGCTGCACAGCTGTATTAAAATGTACTCGTCAACATTCTATTACCAGTGCAAAAGGATGTGTGAAGTGTATTTGTGATTTAATGGAGTTTCAAGGTAGCAGGACTGAAGAAAAATTAAAAAAAAAAAAAAAAAAAAAAAAAAAAAAAAAAAACAAACACTGGGCTCAAATCCATGCACCGCACTTGCAGGATATACCTGGCACGCCCCCATGCAGACTCCCACTTCACACAACAGAGAGCGATGGCTGCCTTGAGGGGATGGTGCGTGTGTCAGCAGGTCGAGCATCCCTCTGAGTGTGCCTGTTTCTCTCCAAAATCTAGCAGGAAGATCTGATGAGACCAGGTTTATTTTGGTGCCTACTTCTAGGCAGAACAACTGCAGGTCTTAGTGCACCCAAAGGATTGAGATTTGAGGAATCTCCATTCTAGTCTCCTGTGCTTGTAAATCTGCTGTGATTTTGGCTGGTCCGCTGTCTGTCCATCTCCCATCCCGACTTTCATCTGCTTTCTATACAGACAGGTGGAACTCTGTGAGGAAGGAATAGTCTTCTATGCTTTCACAGCATGTACAGCCAAGGGAATATTGTTCTGATGTGCACAGATAAACATCATCTACCCTCCAGATTCCGAATACTACAAGTTAACACATACACACACACAAGACGTCTGCGTGGGCCGTTGCTCCTACTACTGTTGCTGAATGCAAGGACATCCTCATGCCACCTGACTGATGAGCTCCCCATCATCAGTGGCCGCCTCCAAACCTGTCACATGTCCCCGTATGCTTGCAAACAATACACACTCCCTGAAAACAAGATAGTGGGATTACTGTGATAAACTGTTGGATAGCGAGATACTTGCATTTGCTGAACTCTTTGCTTTCCAAATGATGTTATTCTTAGTACTCCATTAAGGCTGGTCATGGCGCTTAGCACAGGCAACTTTCTTCATTTTGAAAAAATAATCCATCCGCCAGTGCTTTGTGCCTGTAGAAGAAATTTGGTGAAGTGCATTGAGTAATAACGAATCTGAGAGGAATGAGTTTCGAGTCATTCGTGTCGTTCAGCAGAGTGAGGCAAAATGACATCACTTCCAGAGGTGGCTAGGAATCTGGAAACCTGACATCCACTTGTTGCAGCACTATTGGTTGTATGAGATACGAGAACAAACACAAATATTACTGTGGGAACATAGTTAAGGAATTACCACATTTCTAATTACACTAAAATATGGAACAGTGTCTGTTCCATGTATTTATAGTTTAATTAGCTTGGTTTTGCAACATAAGAGAGGAAAAGCACTATCACAATGCTTAACCAGAATAGAATGATATAAAATATGTAGATTTTATGGAGTATATATCCAGATGAAACTGGTGTAACGTCTTTAAATGGCATTTATTGGCACTGAGCTCCCTTACAGTATTGTACTTCCTGAAAAATGTGTCCCTCCCACATACACTATTTTCCAGTGAGTGCTGTTTCTTTTCAATCTGCATATTATATAACCCAGCTCCCAATATATATTCAGTCAGAACACTTAAGCCTAACAATCACCTTCAAGAGAATATTGGTTCAAAATAGCTCAAAGGACACCTAAAGTCATTTCACACTTTTGTCATGAAAATAACACATGAATATTAGAGATCACTTTGTCAATATTTCTCTGATCTTTTCCCTTTTATATCTTTTTTGCTTTCCACCCGTGCAAAAAGTCGGTCCCCCTCCTGCCTGTAAGCTCCTTTCAAGTACTGGAAGGCCGCAATGAGGTCTCCCCGGAGCCTTCTCTTTTCCAAGCTAAACAATCCCAACTCCCTCAACCTTTCCTCACAGGAGAGGTGCTCCAGCCCTCTGATCATTTTGGTGGCCCTCCTCTGGACCCACTCCAACAGCTACACATCCCTTCTGTACTGGGAGCCCCATACACTTCTTCTTCTCTTGCTCCTATTCTTCATACTTTTGCTTTTCCACAGTTCTTATGTGTCTTTTTACGGTCTTTCCTCTTGCGTTTCTCTAGTCTCTTTCTCCATCCCTTTCTTTCTTCCTTTGAAGGCTTCCTCCTTTCTTCTGTTGCTGATGTGTTACAGCGGAGCCTGCAGTTTGGGTGCTAGTTCTGCTGCTGCGTCAAACTTCAGCAGCCCCTTTCTCTCCCCATCTCCCTGTTTCCCAGTCTGGAAAAACAAGGTAATTAAGCTGGTTTCCTGAGCTTTGAGACCTACTAGTGGAAAGCTCCTTTAAGCCCAGTTACTCTGTCTTTTTTAATTTCACCTCTTCTCTACCTCAATTAGTTTCTCAGTGCTCTTCATGATTTCCACCTCTTCAGCTAACTCCTAGCTCCCATTCTTGGAGTGTGTAGTCCTAACATCGATCAAAAATCAAATGTTAGCCAGGTCTTGACTGTGCTCCGAGGAGTAGACATGCACTGTCAGAGTCAGTGCATTTCTACATGCATGCCCATGCTATGAACCTATTTGTTGATGTCTGTCTGTATAGTTTTTGGCATAAAAGGATCTTAGTTGTTCTCAGTGAGAGAGGAGGAAACAGTCAGTGCTTGTCAGTGGTACATGCGTCAGTCTGCCATGCCAGAAGTGTATCCAGTAGTTTGAGATCTGAACTGGCGCAGACTATATGGCCGTAGTGAAATAAAATACAGACACAAGTATTCTGGTGTTACTCTCAGGGACAAAGTATTTACACAGTGTAACTGTGGAGATGATGTGAAGAGTTAAGGAGACATGAAGAGACATAGTGTAGGACTTAGGGATTATGGTAGCCATAAACTATAGACCATATCAGACTAGGCTATGAACTTGTTGCTTCATAAAAGCTAAGCAGCATGGGGTTTAGCTAGCAGTGGACAGAGGAACAGCCAGGGCAGATAGAGGGATTGTTTGAATGCATCAGCGTGTTTGATAAACACTGATTCACGTACCTGCTGCATGCTCATTTATGCTGATCACTCTAAAATCTCATGGCACGTCTTGAAAGAGCACAGTGTTACCTCTGATCCCCTGACCAAGCACCAATTCAGATAATCACAGAACGGCAGGATGTGTAAGGTGTTGCTGTCTGGAACCACTGGTTTTCACTGACAGTCCCAGGCCCCAGTTCTGTGGGCTGTTATGTAGCTGCTCTTTTCTCTGATCTACGGTTCAGCTGAGGGCTTCTGGAAAGATGCAATTCCAAGAATGTGCTGGAAGCAGGCCAGTGAAGATATTGCTGGTAATTTATTTTGATTTTTACTCTTTTGATGAAGAAAAAAAAAAAAAAGTCAACACTGTACGTAAGATTAACAGAAAAAGTGTCTTCCCCCAAAAACAAACAAACCAACCAAAACAACAGCAACAAACAAACAGGAAACACAAAACACCTGTTGCACTGAATATTGCGTTCCCAGAATATCTTTCAAACTGCTAACATTGAAAAGTATCAACAGTATGCAGTTTCACTTATTCTGTAGTAAACCTAGAGTATCTTCATGGAAACGAAGATACTCTACATAGTTATACATAGAATAGTTACCTTGAATGCAGGAATGTTACTTCAAAATCCATTGATCCTTTCTTAGAAGATTGAAATGGAAAAATCATCATTGAAATGGAAGAAATGTGACATTACTGGCGATGCCATTTTCACGTGGATCACAATGTTCTCATGGTGTGCACTGTCAAGCTTATTACTGAGTCAGAAGTTTAGCAAGATGCAGAAAACAAATGACAAAAATAAACAAAGCAGTAACAATAATGAATTTCTTATGAGATCTTGAAAGAGGCAGACCAGTTTTAACCCTTACAAAGAGGCTAAGATAACCTCCCATTATTTGAATGTAAGAGAAGATTTTCTCTGGGGAAAACTTGTTTTGTAACTGTGCAAGTCCAATTTTCTTTCAGAAGCAGTTTTTATTTAACACCCAGAGTAATCTGGAGCAGGTGAGCATGTAGGATTCATGCAGTGTTCCTCTTATCTTTATTCTGATAACAGTGCTTAGCCAATTGCTTTTTTTTTTTTTCTTCATGAACTGACCCAGTTAAAGATTGTTGTATCTAATAGCCCTGAGCTGCTATACTTAGAACATTTTTAATTATTTAGCACTTAACTCTTCTCTGGAGCATGGACATCTGATATGACAGTTCTGAATACTGGAACAACACCTTGCGCTGAGGAGCTTTCTGACAGTACTTAATCTGTTTCCCATGTTTGATCTCTGTCAATATTACAGTTTTGTGTAGGTATGAAGATTACTGCTTGTCTTAGAATAAATGTCTTGTTATGAAAAACTGGCACTATCCCTATCCTGGCAAAACAATTTCAGTTTGTCTACCTAAATAAGGACATTTGAGCACAATGGAAAAGGTATTATGTATTTAAAAAGGGAATGAATGTTAGGTTTATCAGCCATGCCAGAGTGTGACTGCTTAAACTGCAAGTCCTTGTTTGTTTGCAGGACAGCTGCTGTGCAGACAAAGCAAGAAGTGACTTGTTCCCCTTCATTAATTTTGGAAGTGTTCTCTTCAAGAGGATCAGCAAATAATTTACTTTTCTCCTTATTCAGGGCATGATCAAGCCACTGGAGTCATTTGTCACATTCACAGAGACTCCAATAAGTTCTAGACCTGGGCAGACAATTATGGAAAAAAAGACAAACAAACAAACAAACCCTAAATATTACTCAATTGTGGCATGCCACGTGCAGACACATTCACATGATCTGGACTGAGGCAACCTGCTTATTTTGAGTGGGCCATAATACATGAGCTTGCCTTGCAGAAAACATTTCCATATATTTTTCCAGCAAAACTAAGCTAAAATGCCTCTCCAGAGACGCTGAAAATATTTTTAAATGGATGTGCCAAGGCACAGTTAAAGCTCATGGTTATACCTGTACTCATTTCTAATGTCAGTTTTTTTAAAATAAATGAATATTCAAAAGCATAAGCCAAACTAACTTTGGGGATGTGAGATCTACCACAAGTGTGCAATTACATCATCAATTTTCTTGATCACCTTTCACCTCCTTTGTAAAGGCTGAAATGCCAACATATTTAACTCTTTCAGCTGCAGTGACTTTCCCTACGTTACATGCTTGACACTTTTCTGTTTGGAGACAAATATCTGCTTTTTAGCACATACCTTGTAACTCCCGTGGGATTCCCAAGTCCATGTGTATTTTTTTTTTCCCCTGTAATCTTAATGAGACCGCTAGACTTCTTTTGGCCCAGGTAGTTACATGCAAGCCCAAGACCATCTCCTTTGAATAGTATGAGATTATTTTAGGCACTGCAGCACAACTGATGACACAGCTGAAAACAGAAAGCATGCTGTAAGAGCTTGAAACACTGCCACACAGGGTTTATATAGGAGATGTAATCTCCTTGCTGTAGACCTGGCATTCACCAGTGACCAGATTTCTAGCTTGTGCCTGTTTAAAAGCCTAGAATTAAACCTTGAACCCTGCCACTGTGCAGTGATTGCTGTGTACAGGGAAAATAGCAACAGGAGGCGGCCACAAAAGGATGTGCAAGTACAACACAAACATTACAGAAAAAAAGTGTTAGTCATTTTTATTTTCCCTCAGGTAGCTTAAAAGCTCTGTTTTGGAGTGCTTCCCTGCTTTGCTAAGTGAACATGCCCCTGTCTTCCTCTCTCAGTTAAATTAAGAATTATCATCAAAGTGCTACACCTGCTGAGCAGATAGGGGCAGATATTGTGTCTTCTCCTTAGGACTCAGATGTGGAAGAGCATGACTAACAGGGTATCTGCCCCAACCCTCCAAAATATTAGCAGAGCTGAGAGATGATACCACTGTGCTTATCAAGCCTCTCAGCTTCAAACTAATTCCTGGGGACCTATCCTGTGAGGGAACAAGCTGCCTGCCTTGTGCAGCACCTGTGGGTGCTCTGGTGCAGGTGCTACAAGTAGGAGCCCTGGTTTCTTGTGGTGTGGAGGGAGATGGAGGGGCAGGGTGGGCTGCAGCATCATCTGTCTTCCTGCAGGCCTCAAAGCATGGGTGAGCAGAAATGTGTGTTAGGGAATATTCCCTTGGTAGGGGTGTTTGCAAGAGCATGTTGGGGTTCACTGTTGTCCCTTTCTCCAGCTGACTGAGATGGACTTTTTTTTTGTGAGTTGGGGTTTCTGTCCTCCTCCCAGCAGCAGGAAGGTGCTGCTAGGCCTCACTGCTTGGTGTATGCCCTATACACAGTGCTTGGTGTATGCCATGGGTATAGAGGTCCCTGGCCAGGTCTGCTTCAGAGAGGAAGGTTCTGTGTTGCAGTTGTGCCCTCTAGGTCAGAGAAACACCTTGCAATGCTCCTTACAGTGCTAAGGGGCAGGGTGCAGCGTGGGGTGGGTTGTGGGGGCTTGATTACTACTGGCTGATCAGCCTGAAGTCTCACTGCTTGTCTCAGGCTGGTGTGCCAGGAACTTCATTGCAGGTTTATTCCTGGTGTAATTAGTGGTCATGGGCACACCAAATCTCAACAAAAACCTTTCTTTGAGTTTCTGGAATGTTTATAAGGAGACCAATGATGGACTGAAAATATTATTTCTCCTGGCCTTGTTTTTTCCTTCCTTGCCATTCTAATGAGGGAAAAAAAAAAAAAAAAAAAAAGTTGCAACACTCTGCACTGAGGTTATCACCCAGCAAAATTAGTTCTAATGAGCTCTAGGTGGGTGTAGAAATCTGCATGCCTGAAGCCCATGGCAAGTTCAAGGCCTGATTATTCATTAATAATGCACATATGAGATCATGCGTAGGTAAAGAAGGCCTAGCTGTTTAACAAGTGAAGGTCTGGTGGCATCTCTGTATTTAATATTGAGATTACTTGTTTATACAGTGTCCCTCCACTTTTTTTTTTGTCAGTAGTCTTACAAAAATTAGATGTTTCTATGCACAATTTAACTAAAACTAAAGCATTTTTTCATTCCTCCTCTTTTGAAGCATGTTTTATGTTTTTTCTCCTCCAATCTTTATAGTTGCCGATGTAAATACATGACATTATATTTAGTACGTTTTAACATGTTTTGCAGGTGCTGTGACAGTTATCTCAACAAATGCTTTAATGGAACAGTTGTATCTAAAATATCAACAAAGGCCATGGACTGAAACTCTGAAACTTGTCCATTTTTGCATGGTAAGAATCTCAGATAAGGTGATCTCATGTAAGAGATATCTCATGTAAGAGCAAGTTGCTAAGACAGCTGAAAAACCACTTGACTTAGAAAAATAAAAACCCCAGATTAAACAACAACAACAAAAAAAGTACCTATTAAAGCTTGTCTTCTGATTTTCTTACAACAGTCATTAATAACTTTCCAGCATTATGTTAACACTTCAGTAGTTGTTTCTTGCATTGTTTTCTCTCTCCTGGGGTTAATGCTGGTAATCAGATACCTTGATACTCTAATGAATTTCCATCATTATCACTAGCACATTCATAATGTGTAAACACAATTTCTTCTCTATAGGACTGGGAGAAAAGACTTTTTTCAGAAACTAGCCTGATGTGCTTAAGCTGCTATCTCGACCCTTTTCTGCTGTGATATACCTTAAATCAGTCCATGCTTCCTGCCCTTCCAGTGGTGTACAAAAATCATGTTTGTAAAAGGCAGCTTAGGACAAGTGCTGTGAGCTGAATACAAAAAGTCGCACTTGTTTCCATGCTTCTTTTCTTAATGCTTAAAAAGCTTAATTAATGCTTAATGCAAAGTGACTTTGACAATGTTGAAAGCTTTTCAGCAGTGGCTGTTCTTTGTTAATTGAAGTGTGAAGTACAAAGAGTTTTCAGAGAAGAACTTGGAGAGTTTACTGGCCACTGAAGTTAATATCTTCAACTAGAACTTACACCCTGACTCTAACCAAGGGCACCCATTGTGCCTACTCTCATTTTCACTCAGATTCCTCCTAAAATGTAAACTTGTGTATTTTCTTAGTCGATCTCTAGTAGCATGGTAGAAACAGCTTACATTAGGAAACACAGCTTTTGTTCAGCCTAAAAGCAAAGGAATGGAAAGCTGCTTTCTGCACCAAAGGCCTTTGATACGTAATTACTGCACAGTAGGATCTTCGTGAATCCGTGAAAAACTACCACTTTAGAGAGGGCGACAATCATAGCATACCTCTGTGCTTGATAAAAAGAAATAAGTACTGTTTTGTGGGGCTGTGCATCAGTGTTCTGTACCTTGCAGGGAGTGATATTCTTCTTTGGCTGGTAATTTAAGGGGTCTTACTCTGTCTCTTGTTTTCACAAATGTGCTAGGATAAGCCACTTGGATGTTCTGTCAGTAACACTGCAGATGGCCCACTGTTCTCGTGCATAGAGAAGTTACAGAGGACATTGAATGGTAATAAGCTCTCAGATATCTCAAAGTTTGTTTTCTAACATTCTATGGTGGGGAAAAAAAAAAAAAACTACCCTCCCCTCTCAACTGGTGATGTTCTGCATGATGGGGCCAAATGCACAATCACAGAGTGGATGTGGTATGAAACTTTTGACTGATTTTTGGGTGAAGCCTTCAGGCTACAGCTACTCTTGAAGTCTGAGAAGAAGCTCTACTCAGCATAGTACTCATTGGTCATTGTTGTCATTAATAACAAGAAGTCATGCAAAATAAAACTATTTTCTTATTACCTAAATCATACCCTTTAAAGCAGGATAATAATGTTTTTTCTTCTTGATAATTGCAACCTGATTAAATAGTGTTTCCCCTCTTACAGATAAATCTTTGTTTTCTGTGATGAACAGATTGGAATCTTTATCCAAACAAAAAGGGTAAGTTTGTTTATGAATAAATGCAAATGAGCAAGCGTGGCCCCAAGTCCAGTGAGGAATACCCTCTCGATGGCTTGTCAACAACACATTTGGGTGTGGTGTTTTCTGGGGTGTGTTACCTAGAGTGGGCATAGCTGCTACTTGCAATTAGCCTGTTGTAGAGGAGGTTGCTGGGTGAAGAGAGGGCATTCATGTCTAGGTCCCAAAGCTTCAGACTCAGGGAAATAGTTTTCAGCAACGGACATGATAATGCAAAGAACAGATCAAGGTTATATTGCCTGGTTGGATAGTTTTTAGAAGCTGAGCCAAGGAAAAGTTATTTTTAAAACATCCCTGGTGCCTCTTCCCACGACCAAGTAAACTACATTCGTTTCCTTTCTTCATGTGACAGAACTTTCATAAACACAAACTTTTTCTTTTTTTTTTTTTTTTTTTTTTCCTTTGCTTGCTTCTCAGGCTTAACTCTCATGTTAGCCCCAGTGGGACTGTCTGCTACATAACCTCGGACATGTTTTATATAGAGGTGCAGCTGGAGAAGGATGGAAATGTGATGGATGCAAAGTTGGCTCACCTCGGAGAGGCTCCTGTGGTAAAGTTAATTTTCTGTCTGTCACCTCCCTCTAGTCTCCTACCTGGCCTCCAGCTGCCATGTCAGAAAATCTTTGGCTTCCTTTTAGTCTTGTCACACCTGCCAGCTTTCTGCATGACACTAGATGCCTCTCTAGGCACCTGAATCTCTCATCTAGGCTTACCACTTGGCACAGATATAAAGTACTGTAGCTCTAAATTTCAAGGTAAAACCCTGCTGACATGCCCACACTCCACAAAGTTTCTGGTATCCTGCATAAGTATTTGTATTCTCATACTTTGTTGTTATCAGTATACAGCAAATAATAGGGTCCTAAAATTTTCCTAGTGCAATATGTGTTCCCAGTGCCCATGCCTTTGGATGTCTTGGAGCTGTTACTGGAGATGGTTTTTCTTTCTTCCTTCTTTATATGTGTTCCTGCTAATGAGGATATTTTTTATTGCAAAATTTATCATTTAAAATATTGGCAAAATACCACTCTGCATTTCACATTACCATCTTCTGCAGTTGTTTGGTGTTGCAGATGATCATTTGGATTAAAGTTAAAACAACTAGTTGGTGCTGGGGATGTTTGTGGGTGGAAGCATCAGCTGTGATCAACAGGCCTGTGCTGGTTACACAGAATAATTTGAAATTCCTGGAGGAAAAAAAAAAAAATACTAACTCCAAATTAATGTAATGGTTTGAATGCTTACTGATAAAAATTAGTTGGTGCTGAACAATATTGCTAGAAAATGCATAGCCAGAGAATTTTAGCACAGTAACTGCCAATAAGAGAAGAAACTACCAAAGGTGCATTTTTTTTTTTTTCTGGAACTAATATACTAACAAACCATTTCTGCTAATTAATATCCTCTTCCACAGAGCCTTTGTTCTCATAGTCATTATATTAATATTGGCTTACTATAATAATATTATGTTGATTTTTTTATTACTTCTTAATTGTTATTAAGTAAGAATCTTATCATTACCAATGAAGTGCTCTTCAGAGATGTTTCATGAATGATGATAAGAAACACAAAACTGTTCTCTTGTCCCTCTAGATTTGTGATGACTTGGTGCAGCATCTAAGGTAAAGAACCATGTGCAAAGGTCCCTTGTTGCATGGAAAGGAATTCCTAAATCTTGTTTCTCTGAATGCTGTGGAGAAGTCAAGGATNGGAGTCCAGAAAACAACAGAAGGACAGACACTTTTTTTTGTGGGAAGTTGGCTTCATGCTTCATATTGGAAGGCTGGTGGTATTGCTACTCTCATTACCTGTTTCCAATTTGTAACTTCAAGGGTAAAGTATAATTTTGAAAAGATACTCCAGAGATTACTTTACTTTTTTCTCAAGTTATTTCACTGAAGACAGTGGAATCACATCTGCTTCTGTGGGTGGTGGTGGGTCAAGAGTTGTCCCTGGTACATTGGCTCTAGCTGCCAGTTCAACACGGCTGTTGAATACTGGTATTTTTGTTGACTTCAAGAATTACAGAATATATACATACATGTATGTAAGTGTGTATGTATGTATTCTGCATACTTATTTTATTACCACACACACATATATATTTTATTACCGCATTTTATTCTGTCTGAACAGTTACAGTTGCAAATCAGGCCTCCACCTTACAAGTCCAATTAGAAGTTCCCTGGCCAATCTTACCAAGGTTCCACATTTACTAATAATGAGTATAGAATGAGTATATTTAATAAGTTGAATTCCTCTTTAAATACCTTGGCAGAACATTTGAAAGGGAAGAGAGAAACAGTAATTATTGATTTTTGCATACTTCATCTCTCTTTTATGTGGGCCTGTAATGCATCATCACTTCTCCCTGTCCTCTTTCCTCATAAATCAAGTTACATTAGCTTTACTGGTGTAAACTGCTGTCTTGGAGCTTTAACTTGCATCCTTGTAGGTTTTTGCTTCCTAGAAGCATTAACTGCTAGCAGTTTTGCTCTGAGTGATGGTAGATAGTTGCCATTGGCACTGTGGGTACCACCTGACACCCTTCCTGTTTTCGTTAGGGTATGGCATGTAGTGCAAATGTCACTTCTATGTCTCCTGGTGTAATAAATCGGTTGGTCCTAAGGCACAGCCTGGCACCATGTGTGTGTCTGTACCTGCATGCCTGCTTTCCTCCCATTCCTCCGCTTCCCCACCAGTCCAGTTGGAAGGAGTTGGGGATGAAGCAGAGTGACTTGCTCAGGCTTCTGTTCAGAAAGGATTTGTCCCAATGTGAAAGCCCAGGCAGGATTATTCAGTATGTCTGCGGACCTGCACAGAGCATGGAGGTAATGCCTTGAGCACCACAATCTGTGTGACTGCAGCACTGGATAGGTTAGTAGGGCATGTGAAATCCATTTAAGCAGATGAGTAAATACCTGATGGGTAAGCCCACACTGTCACAGCAGTGATTTTTTTTTTTTTCCTGATTTAATTTTTGGGGGGTTTATGTATCGATCAGTTGTATGTAAGATCCATCTTTCTCTCTCTGGGAGCTGTGAAGTGCAATGTTAATACAATCCGTGATATTTTGATGAAGAAAACATATGAATGCACGGTGCTAGGGAGGTGTTACTAGATGACTAGCTTTATTGGAACATCAGGGAGAGTGCCTCCAGCTGATGAGCTACATCTTGAGCTGTCAAATCTGTGTATCGTGCATATTTATTGCTCTCAGTAATGCATATTTAACCAGTGACATCTATAATTACATTGCTTTTTGCAACAGAGACAAGGATTAGGATTCACATTTCCTGGTATCTTCTAAGAAAACTTAAAAGCAGTATTGCTACGTGCCAGATCTGATAAGGAGGGGTCTATGTCACTCTGTTTGAAACAGTGCTTTTTCTAACAAGCTGGATACAAAAGACTTACTATCCATCTCATTAAATGGCGTGGTAGTAATTGTGTTTTTTCGTAGGATGAAGAACTATGATGCCTTTGGAAAGATTCTAGAAGATCTGTCAAATATGTATCAAATTCCAGGAGACAGGTTGCAACTAGTTTTTACATGGAAGACTTTTAAGATCCATCATCTAGCTTTTGTGTACTTATGAAAACAATAACTTCTCTCTCTCTCCCAGTGAAATGAAAGCCAAGGGTTACCTTGCGTTGCAGGCCCTTGAAAAGGATCTTTATTCAATGTCTCTTCTAGACAGGTAACCAGAAGACTACTCCCTCCTCCCTTTCCCCCTAGCCCCAGCCCTTCATTTTGCTAAAAAACAAGGCAGCCAATCTAATTATAGAGCAGGACGTGGAAAGCTAATGAGCTTTCTCCCGCTGGAAAGCTGGAAGCCTTGCTGTGGTTTGCCAGCCCCAGGCACACCCAACAAAATGATCTGCTGAACTCCTGCGCTTTATCTCAGACACTTACAGTGAAACTTGTTGTCTACCCAGCCTGGGTGTGTGCATGTGAGCACCCACTGGGAGCAGACAGTGCATTGTAAAGTCAGCAGTCATTTTTCAGATTGCTCTTTGGCAGCAGTAGAATGTACCTTTGGGGTTACTGCTTTTTTGGGTATCTCATTTTCTGTTCAAGTTTTAAATCAGGAGCAGGGGGTGCGATAGCTTTTCCTCCATCCTTCTTTTCCTCATTTCTCCTTCTGGGTAGCAGGCTTACAGATAAATGGGAACAGATTTCCCTAAACCCTCTGGTAATTCTGCAGTGATTTGCACTCTTTTCAAAAAAGCAGAGTTGAGGATAGTGCTTTCCTCCTTGATTTTTGGAAGCATTTTTTCTGATACCTTGCATATTAAATACTCTTGGCAAGCATGGCCTTCTGTAACTTGAAACAGACCTGGTTTTTACAGTGCTCCCTTACGAAGCATACTAACCCCATGAACAAACATACTATATCCTTGCTAATCACGGATATCTCGGTATTACTCCGGTTAAAATATTTGTCCTTTCTATGACATCAGTAATGCAAAGCTTTAATAAACACCTATGTAATTGTATGTCCATTTGTGTTCAGCTGTGCACTCATCTGAGGTTAGAGATTGGCTCCATTTGAGTTAGTTTATTCAGGGTGTTGCATCACTCTTCGCTCAACCTGTCACTCCCATATTTTTGTTCCCAAACAATTTTGGTAACAGCACAACAAATTTCAGCCTGAAACAGCTGAGAGACCGGGTTAAAGCTGGAAGCCCAAGTAATGCATGAGTGGAAGGATGGTGTTTTGGAAGCTGCCATAACAAATGCAGACATAATCTACTCCCAAGAAAGCGCAGTCTCCCTTTGATTAAGGGTGCAAATTATCCTTTACATTAACCTTGCTTGCACTGCAACTCAGGAAACACTAATCAAGATGTTTTGTACTAGAACACAGGATGTAAACAGGGTTACCGAAGTACTTCATGGTAAAGTAGGACACCTGGTGCCGAGAACTGGAGGTGTGGACTATTTTTTTCTTTACGATTTTAAAAAAAGTAAAAATGACTGTTTGTTGTTATTTTTAATATAAAAGATCCTCTGTTGTAAATGCATGTGCTGTATGGACTTAGTGGGTCTGCATTCTCTGATACTGTAGGGACCTACATAAGGAGAAGACAAGAGGCCAGGTGGCTTAACAGCTAACGTAGCTGCCTAAAAGCAAAGCCAGCAATACTTTGAGGTTATGTGGGAAACCACATTTTGGGAGTAGCCGTGAGGTGGCAGTGGCAGCAGCCCAGACAGTACTGATGTTTCATAAAAGGCAAATACACTCTGATAAGTTTTTTTGGCTCATCTGCACCATCAATAGTAAGCTTTAATGGTTGGTGTGTTACAGTTCATAAAAGTACTTCTAATGCATGCTACCACTGCTGCTGCACACCTTGATGCTTATGACTTCCCCTTGTATTTCAGACTGGTTGCTGAAAGCTAGCAGTTCAGCTAATATCTTCTAAGGCAGAACAACAGGTTATTGTGCAAGAGAGAGAAACTTAATCTTTTGAAAGATGTCTGACTTCACATATCAAGGATTTAGCTGTTAAATACTGACTAAACCAGTGCTGTGACTTGAACATATGCTGTAATTAGAGATGCGCTCTTATGAGGGACCTGTTCTGCCCATCCTGCACTTTTCTTTTTTTCCATTTGCATCAAGATACCCAGCAGATTTTCTCTCTTGACATGTCAGTAACTTTCCTATTTTTTTTTTCCATCTCTCAGGAACTCCTGTGAATATTGAATTTTACATTTCTCCGTATCAAATTTTGGAAGCAGAGCTCAATCCAGGTAAAGCTAGAAGACCAGAAATAACTGTATAATGTGACAATGTTTTCAGCACTACCTGTTTCATTAAGCAAAAGTCATTAATAAACCCAGAAATAAGTCAGAAATGTTACTATATCGCTTCTTTATGTTGGAAGAGTCCTTGTGGAACAACTAGGATGTTGTTTGTTTTGCTGTCGTTTCCTGTGAGGTGGAACAAGTTGGATCTAGCTTAGCAGAATGATTTATGCAATGCACTTCAGCACAGTCACAATGTCCATCAGCAAGCTGCTTTCCTGTTCCTTGCCTGTTGACGCAAACTGAAGTGAGAGCGGTATCAAACGGAATAACTGCCTGTCCAGCATGGAACCACAGGTGGTGTTGGGTTGATCTCTTCCTTGGCTACTGCTGAGACCACCAGCTTTGGCCAGTTAGTGTGTGTGGTCTGTGCCAGCTTCTCCTTGCTTCCCAGCTCTCGGTCAGTTGGATCAGAGCTTTACAAGGCCTTACCAATGCATGTTTCGTGTGCACAGGATTTATCTACACTGGCATGGGGAAAATAATGCAGTTTCCTTTCTCCCCCAGGTTCCCAGGTGTGTGGAGCAAAAGTAGTTGTAACTGTTGAAGGCACTGATAAGCTCCACAAGCTTCCTCTTTCCCCACTGCTTGCAGACACTCAAGCTGGAGAAGAGAGGTGAGGTTCTGGGCATTTCTGAATATGGAAATGGATTTAAAAATTGCTAGCATCAGCCCCATCGTAACTCACATGTAGTCTCTGCTAGTAAAATGGATACACAGCTTGCCCAGGAAGCTCCGTGTTATGGATGGCATTTATCCCCCATAGCTATGCCCTGCATAACCCATGGCTTTCACTGTTTTCCCAAATGGACTTTGAAGTTATTGTGTTCATATTTAACTGTGTCAGCTGCACAGTTATGGATTTATTCACAGATTTGAAGCCACTGGGATATCACTTAGCATCCTAGTATTCAACAAACTGAATTTTAGAGTTTTAGAGTTCTAAAATAAACGAATCATGCATTAAGGGATATTACACCTAAACCATACAAAGCAGTTTGTCATCCCACCATGGACACCAACACCGCATCTCTTGCTGCTTCCAGTATGAGCTGGGAGGGGAAGTCTGAAGTCATTCTCCAAAACAAGTCACTACAGGCTGACCGAGAGTGAACATTCTTGTGCCCTGTTCCTCAGCTTCCCATGGCTCACTTTTCCTTTCTGCCAGCCTTCACATTAAGCTTGTTTTAAAACACAAGGGCTGTAATTGCACTTAGCAAAATTTTTCTTGAAGCAGCAAAGTATGGATCATAGTAAACCACTAGACACCCGGTCGTGGCTTTGCACTAAGAGTCCTTGTTATATATATATAGTATTTTTTCCTCTTCTCTCCAGCAACCCTGCTTTTTTGCCACTGACTGATGAAGTCAGCATGGATTTGCCAGCTTGTTTTCTGTTGAAGTTTCTCCAGCCTATTCCTATGTCCTCATCCAGTGTTGAAGAGATACAGATGCTCACAGGCATGTTACAATTGTTTTGAAGGCTAAGTGCTTTTGTGGCTGCTCATTGCTTACTTGCTTTTTATTTCCATATGCTAATGTAGTAAGAGTGAAAACTGGATTCTGGCGTAGAAAATCTTCTGTTCTATCAACCCCTATGCAACATTCTAGCAGCCAAGGCCAAGTTGTTAAACACTATCTAAAATGTCTTGTAGTTGCTGATTACCATCAGCAAAAGAGGAAATGAGAAGGAAGATTAATGTTTTTGTCTTACTTATGTCTGTTTGTTTTCAAAACTTTTTTTTTTTGTAAATACTAGCTTTCATGTATGGTCATAATTTAGAGGCTAATACAAAAATTCATCTGGTTTCAGGAATTCAGATTACTCCCTTGAAACTAGCTCCTCTGTATGAGCTGATTATTCAGTCTACCCTTAAAGAAAAAGGCAGTGAAGATTTGACTACGCACAAATCCTGTTTCTTTGTGGTGAGTGTACTGCGTGTTTGACAGTCATTGCCCTCGTGCAGTGACTACACTGAAATATTTCTCCATCAGCAAACAATGCAGGCTTCCCAGAATCCCAACAGTAGTTAAATACTCTTCAGGAAGTTCAAGTTAGTTCAGAAATAATATTTTTTAAAGTAAGTGAACTTCCCATCTGTGTTAATGAGACACTGTATTCGTGGTTGCTGAAGTCATAGCAATTTGTGTAATCCAAATATTTACACTTCTAAATGTTGTTCAAAACTTTGTCATTAATGCCTTAAAAAGAAGGAAACATGGATTGGTGTGAGGAGCAAGTCCCAGGATGGCACTTAGGTTGGAAGATCTTTATCTGCTGCATGTCTATCACTGCCTTTTTAAAAAAAAA
>VXAV01004720.1:51566-67009 GCA_013399715.1 Alectura lathami
AACTGTCTTATCAGCAGCTGTGTCTCTGACAAGCACGTAAATGAAGGTAAGTTGTGTGGTTGGAAGTAATGACAGAATATGAAACTAGCTGCCATACTGGGTGTTAACAGATCTACTGCTCCCTTGCCAAAGCTGTCACTGCTTGCAGAGTATTTTAAATGATAAAAGATCCTTAATTCTAGTATTATACTGTTGTTTCAAAAAAAAAAAAAAATAAAGTCTTCTAGGCTGACACTTCTAGAAGGATAAACTATTTTGCTAAAGTAATGAATAATTAGATTCTATTGTATCAGTATTCTTAAAATTCTGGCATGTGATTCTGCCTAGAGGAGCCCAGGCTTAATGGAGGGATGCCACTAAACAGGAATTTTATTTTCAGATGATTCAGAACTGCTCTACTTTGAAGTGGTGCCACACAAGAACACCAGCTTCTCAGTCTTCTTCATTCATCCTCTCAAAGAGAATTTAGCCTGTGGTATGTACGGAATAATTGGTATTCTCCTTTTTACTCAGCTGACAAGGAGCTTGGTTTTATGGAGACTCTTGCACCATGCTTCTCAGTTACAAATACTTTCTAAGAGCTACCCTCAATGGCGTACAATCTCATGAGAAATACACAGTAGCACTTGTATACAGTTCTTACTAGGTGTTCAGCATAAAACAAAGTACTTTCAAATATTGAAGTCCAAATTCTGTCTTGGCCTGCAGTTAATTAATTTTAACTTTTATTACTGATCATTATATTAGGGGAAAAAAAAAAAAAGTCTTATGCAGGAGCATTACTGCAAGCCCCCAACCCCCTGGCTTCAGTCTCATTTTATAGAATTATAGAAATTATAGAAATATTTACTTTGAAATACTTACATTTTCTTCTCGCTTAGTGATGATTGATGTTGTAACCTCCAGAGAAGTCCAGTGTAGCCTTCACTTACATCCTCAAGATCAGACCCTAAATTCTAGTGATGGCTTTGTATCCAGAGCCATGCAGCGGTAAGTGGTTTTATTTCTAAAGGTTGCAATGAATGTGATATGCTTGCTTAGTGGGAATACCACCTGCATTCACAGTGCCATAGACTCAGGTAACCAGACAAATTCTCTTCACTAAAAGGTTACAAGAGTGAAAATGAGTCTTAAGTATTTCTTCAAAAATTTTAAAAATCAGTAATGATGCGAAGTGTTTATTTTCAATAAAAAATGTGTGCGTGGTATAATGAATAGCATGGAAAGGATTTTACCAACATCCACCTAGCATCAATCAGTGCTTCTTTTTAAAAAGATACATCTACAACATTGTCTCTGGCTTGTTTCCTGAAACCAAAATTCCAAGAAAGCCCAGTTGAGGTGGTGTATGAACATACTCTAGAGACAGGACTAAGAGCACTAGTTCATTTTGCAACTATTTCCTATTTGATGACAGCAAGATAAGTCCAGCCTGGATTTTCAATCTGTTCAGTTAGCCTGCCCGGGCACGAGATACGTAGATTCCTGGAACTACGTATCTCTACTGAGAGAATGGGGAAAAAAAAAACCACAAAACAAACGAGAGGCTCTGAACCCATCTCAAAAAAAAAAAAAAATTACAATCAAAGACCTCAGTGCAAACAAGTATATTTCAGTATTATTCATTTAGATTTTCATTTAAAAACACATTTATTTATACCACATCCTCCCACCTCTTTTTATCAAAACTTCTTTGCACTGCTAAACTGGAAGATTAATCACTTGAATTTGTTGTGTCAGCCTAAGTTCCCAGTACAGCGTAAGTAGGTACATCATAGTCACAGTGTAACGCCTATTAGTTTGTGCAGGGCAAAAGGAAGCTGCTGTTCACACAGCATATCATCCAGGTGTCAGCCGCAGTTTAAAAAAAAAAAAAAAAATACTACTTTGGAGAACGGATGAAGGCTGTAGTAATGACTAATGTTTCCTTTCCTCCTTTAGTTGCATGTCAGTCCCAGTTGTCATGAGAGCTATTTTCAGGAATGCTGCCAAGGTGGAAGCTGATAGTGAAACACAAGACATGGAAGCAGACACAAAACAAAAACCTGAACTGCCATGCGAGAAAATTCCTGATTCTAATAGTCTTGAAGAAAGTCTTTTTGTGGCTGGTCAGCAAGATCTGGTAGAGACAGATAAGCAAAGTGTTCCAGAGAGCCCAAAAGAAAATCTCTCTGCAGCTGAAGTGGAAAATTTGGGTGAGGAGATGGAAAAAAGTAACCCCACGGTCAGCACAGAAACTCCGTGCAGAGTGGAAGAAAGTAATTCCCCAGGTAGTACAGAAGCTGTTATGAAAGATTAGCAAAGCACATCTATTGTTTAATAATCAAGCAGGAAAGGAATACTTTCTCAAGCGAAGATTGCTTTAGCAGAAGTATTTGGAGGGAACTTGGCAAGCCCACTGTCTACTTTGTAATTTCTGAATGGAGTTTCCTGTTTATACACTATTAACTACATAGAAGTAATACTCCTGAATTTGCACTTTTGAACGTCCAAATTTGGAACATCTAGCACTTTTCTCATAACCTTTATTTTTGTTTGCATTATACTCTACCAGAGTATAGAAGAAATTTCAGTTTGATTTATGTGATGCAGACTATAACATAACACATGCACTGGAAAAAAATATCAGTGTCACTACTATGCTAAATAAATGGAGAAAAAGCTGTTTCAACAATTCTGTACATATCTAATATATGCAAATAGCCTTATTCAATTCCACTATTTCAGTAACAAATTCAGTATGAGACTCATAATTGCACAGAGAAGCAGTTTGCAAGTCTTGCCTTGGCTGTTTCTGGCTTCAAAGAACAAAAATGTGATACTTGTGATTTTTTTTTTTTTTTTTAGTTAAGTCAGTTGGTCAAAATTTAAATTTTCTCTGTCTAGACCTTCTTTATATCTCAGATATGGAGGAAAGTCAAATGCCATGCAAAGTAAGTGAGTCAGTTTAATTACTCTGAAACAGAGAGAGATATTTGCAAAGAAGAGGAATTTGCAGCTACAGTTTAGGAAAGTAACAGGAAAAGAAGTGAAATGCAGAACATTGGCACAGAAACACAAAGTTGTCAGCCACATGTGTGGCTGACCACATCCTTACAACAGAAGGTGAATAAAGCTCCTCCAAGAGTTTGGGAAAAACACTGTGGCAATAAGGGGAAGACAGTTCGAGGCTGAGGAACTTGCAAACACAAAAATAACACCAGGAAATTCATTAGACTAGAAATGTGTGACAGGGTCTAACAGGGCACGAGCAGACAGTTTGCTGTTAGAACAGCAGAACAATGGCATTGTCAGTAGTCTGGCATTTGAGAGGAGTGGTGTGCTTTCAGCAAAAACAGAACTTTATCAAGAGGAAAGGAATCATTTTAACTGTGAAAGCACACTGCATAGTGGTTACAAAAGGCAGAGGAAGAATCTGACAAAGCAAAAAATTCAGGGTTTTTTTTATATAGCAACTAGAGAAAGTCACAGCACTCTGGAAATCAACAGATCCTGCTCTGATTGGCATGGTGAACATGTCAGCAACAGCAGCTTATTCTGCAAGACTCGCTTGTCCATAGCACTGGGCATTTGGTTTTTGTGTATTAGAGGGATCTGTTCCCTTTTCCCTTTCCAAAAGCACCAGAGATAGTGACGTGAAATGACAGACTGACATTGATCACAGACATGTTAGTAACTTATTGCAGAGCTTTTAAAATCATCTCCCTTTTCTGTGAAAGTTATATTTCATATCGAAACTAAAGGGTTTCTGCCCAGAAGCCAAAGCATGGTAAGATCTACAGAAATAACGTCTGCTGGGGAGTGTTAGAACCAGACTTCCCTAAAGTGAAGTGATCCACCAGGCTGTACCTGATCCACAAAGAGAGAACCCAGTCCAGCTGAGATAATTTAAAAACCCTAGTGTTCCAGTTGCTGGACGTGATGGAGTACGTCCAGTGATAAGCCCAACTGTTCTACTAGCCAAACAGTTTGCCTTTTAACCCAAGCAAGGGGGGACATTTCCGAATGTGTACTGAGTATCCCCCTGCTGCATTCAGACTGCAAGGAGCCATCTTCACCATTCTTTCTACAACAGTTTTCACCAGAGCTGCCAGCATGTTTGTATTTTCCAGTATTAACATCACTGTACTCTGTCCCAGCTGGAGCTGTATGGCTAAGGTCCATGTCCTGAACAGAATCTAAGATGTCTCCAACAGTTGGCTGTTGTTGGATAGAATTCAGACACTTAAGTAGGTCTTCTTCATGCTTTCCAACCACATCCAGAAGATTATTTATCTTACTTAAAGCAGAATCATGTCCATTAAGATGGCACCAAGACAAGAGAGCACTGAAAAGTGAAGAAGAAAAAAAAAAAAGTCAACACAAGTAGTCACACAGACCTCTGGCTGTTGAAGGGAGATAGCAACGTGACAGGTTTTTATGTAGTGCAGATGTCTTCCGTATGTTTCATTCACGTTTTCTGGGAAATCCATGCAGTTGAACTGAGTATTAAGCTTTAAGATGCATTCTGAAAACTGTCTACAACAGAAGGAGGATTTTTAAGAACAATCACTCTACAGCCATGTAGGTAATTCCCTGTATTCAAGACCTGAGCTTAGACTTCTCAGGATGCTCACTTTGGACAGACTTACAATGCACTTATTTATATTATAAAACAAAAACCAAAGAAACACAACTGCATACACGCATCCTCCACATGCACACAGTCTTAAAAAGTTTATAACCTACTTCAGGGTCCCTCTGAACTGGCCACATGTAACCATCAGCTCAGCACCTTGTCTGTAACCTTGATTGAAGCCTTCCTGGAGCGCAAGTTCTTTCCCAGCCTCAACACCATCAATATAGCCCTCCTGTAACACAATTCACAACCTTTTTCAGGTTGTAAGACAGCAGACTTCTACTTGAGGATAAAACTGGTGGCCTTGCTAGAGAAAGAATGTTTATTTTGCCCAACATACAGCTCTGACGTCAAAAAATCCAGAAAATACCAGAGGAATTGGTGTAAGAACGCAAAGCAGCCCCTTAAGAAGGCCAGTCTTTACAAGGGACAGAGATGCAGGAAGCTTTTCCTTGGAGAATAATACAAGAGTTGTCTTGTAATACCCTTCCTCCCCAGTGGCATACACAAAAGCTTCCATTTTTGTTCTTCAGCCAAATGTCATTCACCCATGAGCAGATGAGCCTTACTGACCCCACTGAACGATAACGTATCTGTCGAGGAAACCTAAGTTTACATCTTTGTTTTGTTCTCTGCTTTCATAAAATATATTTTTCACTACCCAGACTGCAATGACCAACTGTGGTTCCAGAAGGAGTCACACATTTTCAATCTGACTGATGAAGAACTACTTAAAGAAAAAAAACAACAAACATCTTGTATTCTTTGTTAGCAATGTTTAACCTGCAAGCATGAAGCAAACAGGTCACACCAGAATTTAGCACTGCCTTTTAGAAATGCACACGCTTGTACAGGGGCAGGCAACGTCTGTTTGGTAAAACACTACTTTGTGCAGCCACTCTTAGTTTTCTGGCTAAATCAGCCACACGTACAGCAAGGTATGTATCGGTAAATCTAAAACGCTTAAAAAGACTGTAAAAATCATGGTTGTGGAAATACCTTCAGTCTTTTTTTCATGGTGCTGTTCCATTCTTTCTGTACTAGATACATCTCGTCTGCGTCTTCATCAAATACGTCCTCGCTGGATCCGTTCACTGCAGCTTGCACCCAGGACATAGCAGCAGCAATGACTTGAGCCTCTGTTCACGTGGTAAAGCAAACCCTGAGAAATGCTCAGAAGTGCCCCAGCTATGCATCAGATTAGAAGTACTGGTAAAAAACATGAGTTCTGCAGAGAAGCCATTTCAGGAGGTGATTATTCAGCCTGTACAGTTGTTTCCACGTGGAAACTGGGGGCCGTTTACCATTGGACCGCATCTGTCAAAAGAAGACAAACTGTCACTGGTAAAGCAACCTCTGTGATTGACAAGGACAGCTTAAGGCAGTAATTTCTTCCCTTCTTTACTTCTTATGCCAGTAACAAACATATGCACGTCAAATTAGCATTCCTAAATGCTGCTAGTACATGAACAGCAGGCAGAAACAATTTTATAGCTTGATCCCGATAGCCGGCAACAAACAGTCCCTTGCAGCTTCCAGGCAATGCATCAGGTATACACGTACCTAACAGCCTGCAGTGTTCTGGCCTTGGTAACTGACACGGACTTTCACCTTTCATTTTCAGTGTCCTGGCTCTGCCAAATGCTTAACGTACTCTTGTACATCATGAATAAAAACATTACTTTATATTTTGAATAACGATTTAGCAAGTTCTGCTGTAAAGGGAGGAATAACGAATGGCATTACTTCATCTTTTGCACTGAGAAAACCTTAAGAGGCCATTCACAACTTACTCACTACATTGGTGGAAATCCTTATAACCCATAAAATGCTGTTTCTTGCCATTACTTGGTAAGACAGGTGCCGGGAACTGAGGAGAAATCTCACTTTTGGGCTCACCACATGTAATTTTTTTTATCTTCACCTAAGCTTCCAGAATTTCCAGTACTATTGCACTCCACCTTCAGGAAGGGATCAAGCAGTGAAACAAGTGGCCCAAGAACTGCAGCTTTATGATGTGAGAGTGCCCCGCAACCCCCCTGAGACAGCACGTCCCGGAGAGCCCTGGAGACCAGCGGGAAAACCCGACGGCCCCGCGGGAGAAAGCGATGCCCCCAGGCCCAGGGCTCCGGGTGGAGGCCGCCGGCCAGGCCGCGACCCGCCATTCCACAGCCGACCGCTCAGCCCGGGCCGACTCCTCGGCTCCCCGCATGCCGCCGGACGGAGAGGAGCTTCCCCTCTTCCGACCCTCGCCGTCCCCGGCTGCTTGCTCAGCCCCCGCCGCCCTGAGCCCTCACCACAGCCGCCGAGGCAGGGCGCTCCGCCGGTCGCTGGGGGCCGCCATCTTGACTGAGGGCGAGCCGACTTCACCGCCGTCGGACGCAATAGGGGAGGGGCAGCCATGTTGGTCGAGGGCAAGCTCGGCGGAGACGGCCGGTGAAGAGCCGCCATCTTAGCCACCGGCCTCGCGGCTTCAAAGCCCGTCTGAGACAGTGCAGGCCGGGGCCATCTTGAGTACGGGCAAGGACTCAGAGCTTCCCGAAGGGGGCAGGACGGCGAGGCCGCCTAAGTCGTGGTGCAGGCTGGGCATCAACGGAAAAAAAAAAAAAAAAAAAAAAAAAACGTTTAAAGTGACGCCCTCCCTCCGCATCCTGCCGGCGCTAGGGGCGTGCGGGTGCCCGGGGGCTGTGCGTGGCGGCCAGGCGTTCCACCCTCGACGGAGCGTGTTCTCCGAGAGCAGGGATTTAGGACTCTTTTCAGTCATAAATTGTGGGATTTTTTTTAAAAGCTGTCTCACTGGCTTTTGAATCCTCAGGGTTCTTCTTGCATGTCAGGCGTGCCCTCAAACTGTCCTTGACAGCCACGAGATTTAGACATCACAATAATAAATGCTTTTTAATAACGAGGATGGCAGCAGGAGTCAAGTGTTTCATTGTTTGCTGCTATTAGAGCAAACTAACAGCATTTTGACTTTTTTTTTTTTCTTGGTGCTTTTTTTCTTAGTATCTGAGCTTATGCTTCAAGTTAATTCGTAAGCATGCCACGCATCGACCTGAATTCACATTGTATGCTTCTTCACATCGCCAAATCCTGCTCCAGTCAGTTCCCTCATGCAGTGAGTGCTTCTGCACGTCCCAGAGCACAGACATGCTCCTTGTCCAGAGCAGCAGATCTTCCATGAGCTGGGCTGGCTGTGCTGCCGCACTCCCACCCGCGGCGCTTCCTGGTGTCCCACCTGCTGCCCCACAGAGCAAGGGGTGCTGCCGTGGATGGCAGCAGAGCCTGTCCCAGCACCGCAGGCGCTGAGGGAGGAGTGATCCCGTGCTGTGACTCAGCCACAGCACTCTTTGCCCTTGTCCCTTTTGTTTTGAAGAGAGCCTGTCCTGCTGCTCACAGCCCTTCTCAGACACTCACTGCTGTTTGTGTGCTGAGGTATGAGTGGCCAGGGAACCCAAATATGTCTAGAAACTGGTGTGTCGGGGGAATGAAGCAACACTGATGCCTCTGGATGTCCAGAACTGCCTTAGCAGTTATTATATATGGCCTTGATTGCTGATTTCCGAGCCCAGTTCTACCACTTCCACCTCCTGTGCGGTTTGCCATTTTTCAAACTGGCAACAATGCTGAATACAGCCTGAACACACAAGCGCGGAGTCACAGAACAGCCTTACAGCAACTGAAACTCATAAGCCCTCATGACTGGTTGTAATGGCACTACAAAATGTGAGTGCTCCCGCCCTGGACAGCTGGACCAGCCCTACTCCTTGCTTATCACCTTACATTCTTTTCCCTCAGCCACTTGTTATTCTAGAAAAGACACACAGCTCATGTCTCAGAGTCACTGTGAGCTTCCCACATTCAAAGTGTCTCAGTTTAAATGTCTTACCTTTACCATGGCTGATCATTCTATATACATGTCTGTTTAAGATAAATCCTTATGTCCATAAGAAACAATGAAGAAGGCTCGCATTCCCACCGCTTTCTTCTAGAAGTTGTGGGTGGGTAATCTGATGACTCATATTGTGTACACAGAGCATTGCTATTGGGTTACGAAGTGCACTCGCCGCAGACAACTTCATTGTATGCTGATGGCCTTGACAGGGATGCTAGCAGGGCTTGAGGGTGACGTGTAGTGCCTCAGGGTGGGGATGTTTTCCACATCTGTGTGTGTTCCACATAAAGCAATGTCTGCGTACGATGGTGACATCTGGTAATGACACATTCCCAGCGTAACTGGGTGGCGGGTCGGAACGATTACACACACTTGTCTTTCAGCCCCAAACCAAACTGAAAGGAGGAGACAATGGATTTCCTCATAATTCACAAGGATCTCTTGGGATTTCTGGCTTTTTTGAAGGGTGGTTGATTGCTGTAGCCAGGACTTGTGTTGTGTATCCTGCTCTGCGGTGTAGGACGGTCAAACCCCACTAGGGCGATTTCTATTGTAGTGTACTGCTGTCTCTGGTGGAGTTGCGCTAAAGCTCATGAAGCTTGCTGCGTGCAACTGTCAGTGATTCTGCACTTCTGTACTCTGGTATCACATTGTTTATTGTTATGAACCAACAGAGCCATGTCTCACTGGCTCTAATTTTGGGAGTTATTTAATCCTTTTAAAAAATTACATCTCTTAGGTGGTATTTGGATGGATTTCAAGAACACTGTTAAATCACTGTTCACTTGTTCTCTGCAGTAAACAATGTTAAACACAATGGGTGAGGAGTAAGATACTGAAATGTCAGGAGAGTGAAGTCTATCAATATTTAATAAAACCAAGGTCTGCATTGTCATTAAATATTGCATGAGGTCTCTGAGGAATTTTTAACTGTGTATCCTGTATCCTGTATCCAAAATGTGTATCCTGCCTATGGTCAGATCTGTAGTCTTTTTCAGGTGTCTGGCTCTGCTGATTGGTCGGATTCTAGGCTGTTTTCCTTGAATGTTTTGAAGAACGGGGCATAGATAAGCCTTCCTACATAAACAAGAACAACCTACTCATGCTCACATGCAGCCTATGCTGCTGTCCTGATCTTGGCTCTTTGTGCATTTTTCCTTCATGCTAGGGGTGGTGGGGTTCCCTACTATGGGCTGGATGTTGCAGTAATAACACAGTGACCTCTGGTGCTTAAATTCTTTGCTTCCGAACCCACTACAGAGAAGGAACGTCACAAAACAGGGAGCTAGCAGGTTAACTGCAAGGTCATAAGCTTAATGAGGTTTTAAACATTGCATCTCAAGCACAGGAGACTGCTATGACCTGAAGTTAAACAAGAGGGTAAAAATAAACCTCTGGGATCTAGGTTTATTAGCACAGCATGGTGATAAACATACATTTCTGCGTTTTCCTATGACATCTCTCATTCTGGGTGTTAAGGTGATTTACTGGTAAAGCCATATCACCCTCTTGTGATGAAGGTAAGTAATACACAGGAATCACTTCCCGGGTTTTGTGAAATCACTTGCCTCTTCTTTAACAACATACATTAATATTATGCCCAACTGTCTGGGTCAAAATGTCTCAGTAATTGTCAGAAGAAAATGGAGGAATATAGAAGAGAGAAATTAATGAATATATCAAAGGTAAATGTCTAACTTTTGCTTCAAAGCACCACAGGAATCTTAATCCCCATTTTGCCTTTGCTTTTCACACAAGGGTTTCTGAGGGAGAGGGTGGTTTTCTGCCTATCCTTCCCTTGAATTAACGAAGCACAGAAATTTGACAGTTAAATGTTAAAACAGGGCAATTTTCCTATTTGAAGAATCATAACCATTTCAGGACCTGGCGGAAGGAGAAACTTCCTGAATATTCCCTGGATCGCCAGCAGTTTGGCTTGTACTGAATTCTAAGTGGAAGTGGTTAAGCAAAGGAACATTTTTTTTCTCCTGCTTTCCCCAGGGTTGCTTTGAGCATCCCCAGGGAAGCCAGGCTTGCAGACTGAAAAACTGCTGTGAACTCGTGTGTACTAAACAGAGCAGCAGGTACAGTTTATTAACGCTGACAGAGTTCCCCTCCATCTGTCATTTCCCTTGGTTTGCTCCTCAAATGAGTGAGGTTTTTTGTCCCCAGATATAGTCCATATTTTCATCACGGAACTTCAACAACAACTCCAACATTGAAAAAAAGATGGTATGGCTGAGATTAAAACAAGATATATATCTAGAAGTATAATATAGGACTACCCTGTGCTCATTAGAGTATACAACAGAGGTTGTATTGCAAGGAAGGAATATTCCTCATTGTCTGTGGGGAAGATCTTCAGTCTGTTGATAGCGAGCCTTTTTTCAGTGTGAAATTCCACATGAGAGGAAAAATGCTATGTCAATGAGGACAAGAAAATATAACAGATTTTACACAAAACACATTTTGGCTGTGTAGCTGTATTGTGCATCTAATGAATTTGTAGTATCAGTAGAGTCTGACTGTTTTCATGTCATCAATAAATCAGGACCCCATAGCTCCATGACTCAGATATCCTTCAATTAGCTTTTCCTGTCTTACTGATTACGTTTGTTTTGATGCAGAGCTGCCTTTTTTGTTTGCATAATAACTGGTCATAATGTGCAAATAATTACTGTAAATGTAATTGGTCCAAGGAAACGGCAGGATTCCACTGAGGAATTTCCCCAGTGAATTGCAGCTCTGTTCAAATCCCACAGACTTTATATCACAGTTGCATTGCTTCAACAGGAGAGAAATGCTAGCTCTTTTCCCTTGGCTAAGAGACGAATTGCCCTCTGTTTTATCCCTTGTATAAACTCAGGCAAATGATGAAAAACTGCAGGAATAGCAGCTGTACTATGCCGATCCAATTGTCTGAAGTGAATGGAACTGCTAGAAGGCATAAAACTTGTGGAGTGCGCTGATTCCTTTGACACCTGAAACCACGAGAAAACAGTTGTTTCAGTGACAATGCACCATTTCTGAAAGGCTGAGGTTCTGACAAGGGAGGTTAACTGGTGCCTTTTGAATTGCATGCGGATTGTGAACAATAGCAGTACAGCATGTCTGCCGTATCTGCAGCTTATAATTGGTTGTTTGGCTGTGCTAGCACCGAGGCTGCTGGGCAATTCATATCCTCAGCTGTCAGAGGAAGCAACTGGCATCACTAGGCCTCTACGACCCAGCTGCAGACGGAGGCTACAGCCCCTGCAGAGCCATTGTCGTCTGCAGTTGTCCCAGAGCTCCGAGGAAGGTCCTTTCAGGTGAGGCAGGGCAGTTGCTCGGGGCAGGATATTGCCAGGCACAGCAAAATGTTTATACCCTTTTGCCCATTTTTTTTTCCTTACAGCTGCTGCTGCCAGGCGGGCTATTAGATGTTACTGCTCTGCCCCTGGCAGGGCTGTTGGGCCGTGACTTTCCCTTCTCCTTGCTCTTCTTCTCCCATCCTTAGTCCTCTCCGTCCAGTCAGTGCCGGAGGAACAAGCACCACTGTGCTTACAGCTCTGGCTCTGAGTTATGCTCGGCCCCCTGGAGGTGATGGTGTGTAGCTAAGTGCTCAGAGATTTATTCTCCTGCCTTCCCTTGAATGTGATCTTACCACTTTTCCAGGTTGCTTTCTCTGTAAGTACAGATGTGGCCATCCTTCATAGTTTTCGTTGGTGTCAATGGAAGGTGTCATCTTCAATAGCAACTGCTGGTGCCAAGCAGCTAAAAGAACGGGGAATTCACTGTTTAAACATGGCCAACCATTGCACATGGCATGTCTTGAATGTTAACCGCTAGTCTGGAAAAGACCAATAGTAATTACTCCAAATTTATTTTACAGGACATAACTATATACGTCTACATTCAGTGACTACGTACATTTCCATGCAGTTACCTACCTTTACTTTGCCACTGCATTTTTCTGGGCACCAGACCAATGCAGTTCATCTACCCGTACAAAAACCCACTACTTACACAAGTCTCATTAGGCACCTTTTTTTCCCATTAAATTGTTACAGTCCAGTACCTGTCACATGACGTATGCAGAGAAGCACATTGCTTTTCCAGCAGTTACTGGTTTCTGTGGGTTTGCAGTCAGGGTGAGGCAGTTGTCAGAGCGCAGGATCACGAGAAAGGAGAATTTCTAATTACATTTTCACAGTGGAAAATTTGCCAGCTCTTTAAGAAAAAGTGAAACAGCAGTGGTCATGTTACCAGCTCTGGCTCAGACCTTAGAATAATGACCTGATGTAGTGGTCCTCCAGGTCCCTCCCAACCCAAGCCATTCTGCACTTCTATAATGCATGCCAAGTCCAAATCCTCTGCCTATGCTCATCCTAAAGCTCCAATGAGTAGTGTGCCTCAGTGGTTCATGGCAGGCAGGCAGGCTTGGCTCATCTTTCACATAGCAATGAAGAGCTTCAAAGAATTAGAAAAAAAGAACAGCCTGCTGTTTTGTGAAATAAATGAGGGCCACACCTTTGGCAAATGATACATTTGGTCACTGGCTCCATGCGTCAGCTGACTAATTCTGGCTAAACACTTTTACAAGTAACGCAGCAATTACATAGCAAAATCAAAATGAATTCGGCACCACCTGAAGGCTGGGATGAAATCCGTGGCAATGTGGCAGGCAGTCTGAGTTACAGGAGGTGAGGTGTAAGGGACACTGGGTTGGGGTCCATTGTGCACAAGCTCTCTGTAGAACGGGGCTACCTTAGCTCTTCCTAAACCAGATCCCAGTCCTTTCTCTAACTCCCATACAGATACTGAATTAGTCTGAGAAACACATTTCACTGCAATAGCTTTACTTGGATAGTTCAACTATGGTGAAAAATACGTCTTAAAATGGGAACTCTGTTATAATTTTACTTACCTAGCAATTACAATGTATGGTGTAAGTTTTGGGACTATCCCCTGTCTGTGGACTGTTAGTATCAGGGTGTATCCCTGTTAGCTCTAAACATGCTATAAATTAAACTGTCAGTTCTTTATCAGAGCTTTACCCTGAACTTTATCAGAATTCTACATTTTAGGGTCTTTTTCTGACTAACGTAAATAATTTAGCTTTCTCTCTTTGTGTGAGAGAAAATATTCTCTGTCATATTCTGTTGGAGAGCAGCCTTTATCACAACATTTGGCAAAGACACTTCCAGTTTATCAAAGATGCTGTAATTTAATAATTTGGCTGAGGAATTTTCTGAAGCTCCTCTGAGAAGAGAATCCTGTTCGCACATGTGGAATAAGTCTCTTTTTTTTTTTTCCTAGGGAAAAAGAAAGTAGTTTATAAATATTTTACTAATGTACTGAAGACTACGTTTTGTTCTCATGAAATATTAGCTTCTCAAGAAAATTCTCAGAATATATTGGGGCATAAGATGGTGCAGTTTGCGGTTATGTAAAAATGTAAAATCTTGTTTTGTCTGCCATACCCTCATTCCTGTGGAATGGCCGCTTTCTCTTTTCAGAAGCTCCAGCAACACAGAAGAACCTTGTTTGCTGAGTGACTGATGGGGTAATGAAAATTAATAGTAGCCCCTACAAACACCATCGATTTTTTTAAAATCTCAAAGATTGACACCTTATCTTTGTATTTGAAACGAGCGTATGTCTGTGTGTTGTAATAAATGTAGGCATGCATGTACACCCTGCTACCTGTGAGCATTGTCTGCAGACTCTGAGGCGCTCAGGGGCATATTTCAAATTCAGTTCAACAAGGGCACCAGGCTGTGTTATAAGGATTTCTTAAAACTCCATCCCTTAGAATCTTGTAAGTAATCTCTTGGATATCCTACAGGCTTTCTTTCATAAAGCTTTCAACACAGAGTTGAGTGGGCTGTGTGTGAGTGTGAAGTTGCCCTGATTGAAATGCCAATATTCTCTCTCGTGCCGCGCTCTGAAATTTACTACTGCAATAAAACAGCAGCAGTCCTGTGCATACCAAACTGAAGTGGCTATGAAGAACAGCCACTGAAACCCCTCATTTATTTCGTGGTTTTGGTTTAATTGACATCAGTGTTCAGTCCTTCCTACTGTCCTATGCATTGTCTCCCTCTCCTGGAGAATTCAGTCTGGATTCAGCATACAGCAAATTCATTACCAAACTGCATCACCTCTCCCTCTGAAAGGAGGGAAAAAAAGAAGTCAAGCTGTAGTCAGAGTCTTAAGCATCTAATCTTAGTAATTTTTTCTTTTCCTTTTTTTTTTTTTTTTTTTTCCCGCTTGTTTTTTTTTTCTANCTCTTAAGCTTATGGAGGTAAGATTTGGCTTGGATTTTTTCTTTTTTTTTTTTTTTTTTTTTTAATTTAATTAAAAACAAAAAAACAAAGGACAAAATGTTTAGGTGTTCCCCACAACGACACCAAGCACTTATCTCCCAGTCTGAGTCTCTGCTGAGGGAAACTGTGCTGAAAGGATATTTTTATCTGTCTCCCTGACTCCAAATAACCAGTGCCAGAGTGTAATAACAAATATTTCTGAATAATTCATGAAATGATTGATGGCCAAATATATTGCAAACAGTACATTTTAGGTATATTATGTAATCAGCAGCAATAAAACCACTCCTTTTGCAAAGAACATGAATAATTTATTTTAATACTAAAAGATGAGAATTCATGTAATGCACGATTTGCAAAAATGACCTAGCCGGCTCTAATCAGAGACTGGGAAATATGTGCACAAGCAGCATGCAATATGAGTATTCAGGCAATGGTGAGATGAAAAATGGGTTGCACAAAATGCTTGAGAGTCACTGGAACTCACTACTCCTGCAAAAATTGGGGCCCAAAAGGTGTTTGAAATTAAGGTAGAGGACCTGGCATGGTGTAAAATGGAGAGAGCAAGGAGACAGACTTGGTAAAATCTTGCTTCACTTGGGGATTTTTTTTTTTTTAAGAGAGA
>VXAV01004720.1:74070-96862 GCA_013399715.1 Alectura lathami
GCTAGTCAGCACACAAGCCTTATATATTTCTTTTCTTTTGTAGCTTTGAAACTTACTGTTGCAACAGAAAAGACATGCAATAAAACTTTCCTGCCAGAGACAACTTTTTTCACCCCACAGGATAATCTATTAAAGCAATGGCATCCATGTTCAGAAATGCACCCCCTCCCCAAATTTCTTCCTTTTATGAAAGAAAAACAACAAACAAACAAAAAACAAGAAAGAAAAAACATTTCCCAAGCCCTGGACAAGGCCCACAGCAGAAGACTTTCATGATCTTCATCAGAAAAAAACAGCGTATCGCTCACTTCAGCAGCCTTATCCGTATAGGCAAAAATTACTAAAGCCAATACAGATTATTAAAATCAATTTGGTACCAGAAACACTGTTCTCATGAGAAAAGTGCACTGCTTCCTGATGTTTCCTTCTATAAAACACAAAGCAGCCCCTCAATATATCTCAACAATGCCTGTATGTGGTTCAAAGGTACCTGTCACTTGGGAGACTCACCTGGCCCCATGGCTTTCAATCTCAGATAACTAATTAGCATGTGGGTTAGGAATGCTTCATATTAGGGAAGAAACCCCAAGTTATTGGAAAGTGTCCTCAGAAAGCTGTCCTTAACAAAAACTTTACAAAGAGCATTATTTCTCATACTATGGGCAGAGAAATATCCCATAGAGCTTTTTAAAGTCCCAAATAATTCAGAATGAGGTGTTTTTTTTTTTTTTTCTTAATGCTTTTTGGAGGAAAGACTGTTCGATGCAGCTCATCTCAATCTATTTTTTGTATAACATTCTGGCAAGCGGTGAGAACTCACTCTCTCTTTTTTTTTTTTTTTTTAATCAAATGGTTATTTATTTAAGAGTTTTCTATAACTTAGTGATGTTCCCATTGTTCTAGGGAACATTTTAGCAGAAAGAATTTTAGAACCTGCTATTCCAATGTACTGCAGTTTACCAGGACAAAAGAGTGCTACAGTTTGCTAGGGTCTCTGCTCTCAATAACATAACATGGAAACGCTAACTAACTAAAACTGAAAATAATAAGAGCTGCTTTGAAGAAGCTGCTGCAGGTTGGCTATGGTATGTGTTCCTTACTACAGAAACAAGTATAAAAAAGTTTGGAGCCTGCCTGAGCTGCAGCAATAAGGATGGACAGGAATTATATTTTTTGAATTATTTACAACTTCACAGTGTCTGTGGCTTTAAATTATTGATGGCAGTGACAGCAGCTTTCAACGAGACAAAGCTTCCACTGAAACAGCAGCAGCAGCAAGCTATCGTGCTGGGAACTGGTTTGGTTCAGCCCTTCCAATCCTTCTTATTAAGGGAAAGTGACACTCCTCTCATGTTAGAAGAGTAGAAAGAATAGGAAGGGAGATCATTACTAAAGGAGAAGTTTCCTACAATAGTTTCTGATTACAGTGTCTTTTTCAGAACTCTTGGGATAGCAAGAAAGTTCTAACTGAGCATGAAAGAGGTTGAACTTAGCAGTAAGTGACTGCATAATGTTTGCTGTAATACTTTTTAACATGCAGGATTATAACAGACAAACAGTCCCTGCTGCACCACAAGGGATGAGGAAGCACTGTTAGAGACTCTTTACAGAGCACATTTGTCACCACGTGTGCCCCACAGTGCATTGTCTAGCGCAGTGCAACTCCACATCAAGGAAACACCTCCAAGACAGAAAGTGTCAGCTTCTCCAGATGCATAGAAGCACTTGCACCTCTGCTGGTGTAGTGGTGACCATCGGGAGCCCTGCAGATCATCTGTCTTCTTTATTACTGCAGCTCTTTCCTGCTGACCTATGTGGCTGTAATCTCCTGAATCTGTCTCTGTATGTGACTGCTTCCTAATAAAGTTCTGTCCCTCCAGGTACAAAAGGACATGCCTGTTTTAGTATGGTGTTGTAGGGCTATGGTTAAGTGAAGTTCAGGAAGACAAATGAGTAGCTTGTTGTCCTGTTTGGATTTGGAGGGTCAGTTAGACCCATTAATACCAAAAGAAAAGATTCCCAGTGTGAAAACATCAATGAGCAGCATGCGTATGGCGTACATACTCAGGAGTGGAAGAGCACTGTTTGCAATGTGAAATCGCAGCCTGTACTGCTGGGGATCAGGTGCTGCGCTGTGCAAAGACAAGTGCTGTATTAAGAGTGGGGAAATGACTGAAGAGCAATTCTCTTTCGGTAGTGGCTTCCAGCAGAGGAGGAGAATCATGCCATTCTGTGCACTCTCAGTTGCACAGATGGAGAGAATCGTAAGTCTAGTGCTGTCCTTTACAAGACAAAGATCTTAATTACTTACAAAATAGTAATAGGCACACAAACACGTGAAGGAATCCGCAGTGCTACAAGGACTGAAGAGTGCTTCTATGGTTCTGGTTAAATACCCCTGAATTGGGCTTGGATGAATATTAAGCAGCCAAGGCTGCCCTCTGGTTGCAGGTCACTCAAAGGCAGGAGTCCCACCCCGCAGGAGATCTAAGTAAGGCTCATCTGCATAGCCTAGAGGGGCCTTCCGCTCTGCAGCTTTCCGTTGCCCAGGGCATTGGTCTCAGGGGCTATCTCTCGTCTACTGGCCGTGCAGAGAGGAGTGGCCTGAATCCACATGGCGTGTGGGGATAGTCCTGTCTCTGCAGGGGAACTGCCTAGTCATCCACAGCATAGTGTTTGACCTGAGCGCCATGTGGTGGCCATAAGATAATACAAAAACCCGAACAACCAAAACCAAAAAAAAAAAAAAAAAAAAAAAAAAAAAACAGTCCTAATTATGTTCTTAAAATGAATTTAGTACNCTGTCCTTTTTTCCCATCCCTTCGAACTAAGTGAAGTTGTGACAGCACTGTGTTGTAACAAGGTAATGCAAATACACTAGGGAAAACCAAGAGATAAAGGCTCAGGACAACAACAGAACTGAGCTGTTTGATTGTGCATGTGTACTGTACAAGAAGTAGAGACCCAAGAACGGATTTGCATAACTGTATTTGGATAGTCATGACTGAAGCAGTATTAAGGTGAGAATTTAAGGAATCAGACAGCAAAAACCACCACCACCAACAACAAAAACACCAGAAGTTGGTGAGGTGGGTCTGCAAAAATCAATGTGAGGAAGATTTTCATGGGAATACCCTTTGACTACAGAAGCCATGAGTAAAGAAATGATCTTGTTTGATTCCATCAGTGTTTAGGGAAGCAGAACACTGCTGTAGAAGCACACAAGGTTGCCAAGATAACCAAGATGCTTGATTCCATCATCAGTCTGCCTTCTTCCAACCAACAACCCACTGAGGCCTGACATAGATCAAATGTTTCTTGGTCCCACCTCCTCAAATCACTGATGCAGCATATTGCTCTGTCATCATTCAGCTGACCTTCATCACAGTCATAGCATGCAGGTTCACAATATATTGTTTGTGAGCTCAGTTTCTTTCTTATGCAAGGATCTTTCCAGCAGCTGTTAATAGGAAGGCAGCTGACATCATAAGGAAATGGATCGCATAATTTTTGATTCAAGATACTTGGTGATCAAGGCTACACAGGCTACATTTGGCTACACAGCACTGGCATCAGATAGCAGTTCAAAACAACAACCTTCTTTGATACCAGCCTGCAGAATTCAGAAGGAATATTGCATTTTGTAGTTTAACCATCAGTTTTAGTGGCAGAGCAGCAGAAAAAGCAGACTTATTTGCTTTATGTAAACGCTGAAGAGGTGATACTAATGGGAAGATCTCATTGATGATGTGTTATGAAGAGATGGAAACAAATGAAATAAAAATATTTTTATAATATGGTACAAAAAAAAAAAAAGGCATTTCTAAGCAGAAAATTTATTGTCTGAATCTGTCCTCCATGTCTTTTTAAAAACAGAAAATTCACTACTCTAAGTACATGACTTCATTATATCATATAAACCATTGTATTTAATATTTTGAGCAGAATGTAGTGGCATACAACTGTACTCAGGTCAGCTCTTTCTCGCCCATCTTGCAGGTTTGTTGTCTTTGCTACTGAACATAACAGGGTCTGAGGTCCTGGATGTAGTAAGGACTTTGAACAGTGACAAGTGTTATACATTCTGTGCTCCCATCGTCCAGCACAGGCTTCTGCTCATACAGGTCTTTGGATATGGGCTTTTTTCTCCCCCTTACCTAATTTATTTAATTTATCGATTTTTAACTAGTTCCTGCGCAAATAGATTTAAAAACCAAAGAAAGCCACAGAAGTGAACAGCAGGTGGTGCTAAAAGACCTGGGATTAAGAACTCTCCTAGCTCCAGCTCTCCTCGCCTCTGAAGAAAGGAATACATCCTGAGTTTTTCCTCTCATCTAAGTCTAATTAGACATTGTATGGATATAATGACTACTACAGTTGCCCTTGGGGAAAAAAACTACTAAGCCCTTTGATACCAATAATTTATATGGATATGTCCTAGAAAATTGTGGTGTCAGGATGATATTCAGCCCAGTTCATAGAAGACCCTTTGTTTCCCTGCTTTTGGTCTTGTATTAAAATCTCAGCTGGGAGATATTTAGGGCTGGTAGAAATCTCAGTATCAGGGTGAATCTTTGCCTGCCAAACCATTGAACTCTAATTAGGAGATGGATAAAGGAAAGGTCTTTCAAGAGGATGAGAGGCAGAGAATACTTGCATCGAATTCCAGTTGAAAGCGAAACAGGACTTCTTCTTTGTTGCTCTCTTACTTATAGTTTTCTGTTTATATCCATGGTAGATAGGAGAATAACAAATCCATCATCAGAAGATTGTCCCAGCTTCCCCACTATTAGCGCAGTGCTTATTTGCTGCCTCTTCAGGCACCTGATCCCCGGTGTAATACAAAATGTAGTTTTACACTTCACTCAGTTTCACAAAACATAGTTTGGTAGGTTGTGCCACCACGTTAAAAAAGTTTAAACTCCTCAGAGGAGCCTATTTCAAGATCCTCACTAAGTTCGCACTGAATGAAACTGGCCCTCGGCTTTCACATGGGGTGGAATATTGTGCTACAATTTAAGAGGCTTACGCTTTTTGCACAGATTCTGTACTACAAAGTAGAAGAACCTCAAGAAGCACAGATTTGAGCAACTGGTCTCAAAGATTTAAAGCCATGCGCAGAAAGTAGCTTTATGTACTAAAATTATTCTATCTGCGTTAAGAACATTAGGGCAAGAGTATTAAAAAAAGGGAGGGGAGAGAAGCAAACTACTAATAGCATTTCATAGTAAATTATAAGGAGGAAAAAAGGCAATTTAGTTGTTTTGGGTTATCAGTACCCAGTAGATCCTATAGAAAGTTGACTTAGAAATGAAAAGGAAAGCATGCAAATTTCGTTTTAATAACTCTGAAATATTTGTGCATTCAGTTAGTACAATGGTTACAACTCTTTATCTTCCATTTGATTTTCCTATAAGGTCAGAATGACAATTGTTTTTAAATGTGTAGGCTTCAGGAAGAATAACTTTTTTTGCTGGACTATCTTGGCACAGATAAAAACACAGTGACATTTTCATTTGTTTTACTCAAGAATAAAAACATTTATATGTATATATTTAAATCACTCACAAATTTAGATGACAGTTTGAATTTTACATACTTTTCAATTTGACACACTGGGAAATCTCACAAATAAAAACAGCCAGTATCGCTATTTCCTCACGAGTTTTACAGCTTATGATAGTGAATCAACAAACATTGTATAGAAATGTTAGCAGGTTTTATCATCAGACGGAAGTTCCTCATTCCTGTTTTTATGCAGCAATGTTACAGGTGACCACTGGAATACATTCCTACATTAGAGACAGACTGGAAAATCTTGGTGAATTACATTGGCATTCATGGAAGTATTTCACATGGCTTCAGCATAAACTTCTTGCAAAGTTTCTAAACTGGAATAACAGCCTGTCTGGCTGACTGCCTCTAACTACGTGTGAGAGGAGACTTCCTTGTAGATATATATTAGCAGAAAATTATGTGTTTAAATGCAGGATTTCACTACTATGATGTGTACTGTTATTTCTGGTAGCTCTGTAACTGAATGTTCAGATGTAATGTTTGAAATGAGAAGTGTGATTCTCTTCCTTTCTCAGGTGGCTGTTTCACTGCCTATGACTTCTCCCTATGTGTGGAGCCTGTATACTGCACCATCATCCCTAAATGCATTCACAAAAACCTGTTGCATATTACCTGCCTTTCCTCTCACACCAACTCTTCTCAGTTGTTAGCATGGCTTCTCCAGATGCCTTTATATTGAGGACTGTGGCTTTCTTTATTCTGTTCTGTGCTTGTGGAACAAGATTTGACAGGCTTCCCTAGGGACTTCAGAGTGAAGTTCTTCATTTGAGAAAGTTGTTGTGGAACTTCTCCCGCCTTCCTGATTCCCTCAGCTACCCTCTGCTGGATTTGCTTGTGTTATCTCTCAGCTCAACATGTGTCAGCAGGGAAGTGCTTGAGCTGAACATGCTTAGGCTATAATTCCCCTCTGATATAAGGGTAAAAAAGTACAGACAGCTAATCTGACTCTAGGTCATCATGTGGCAAGCAGAAATTATCTTTGTTAAAAAGCATATAGGAGAATTGGTATTATGGTCCCTGCATAAACCCAGGACAAGTAAACATCACAAAACAGGAGATCAGACTTCTTTCATGGACTCACCTGTACAATATATGCTTGTCTTGATTGGGCTGTCACAGCATAACATTAGAGATGAGAGGCTGTGGCTACCATCAGCAGCACAAGCAGACCTGGTGCTGGGCTGAGCGTAAAAGGGGCTCCTAGGCCACTGGGCAGAGGGTATGGGGGAGGCTCCAGGTGAGGCTGCTCGGGGCTGTTAGTGCTCCCAGGGCCTTCCTGGGAGCAGCTGAATCCCTGGCTCTTTTGTGACTGGCAAGAGCATCGACTGTGAAATGTGCGTTCTTCAGCTACGAAACAAGATAACGTATGTGAAACAACAGGCACCAAGGGCTGTATGCTTTGCTGATTTGAGAGACATGTGTCACCTGCACCTGCAACACCTGTCACTGCTCATGTATGCTCTCCGTCACCTACCAAAAGTTGCCATTCCCCACTTGCTTCATTTCAGAGCTCCCAGTGATTTTGTCACATCTTCCTTCATGCCAGAGGCTGCATGTTCCTTCCTGGCATGTGGCAGGAGTTCTCACTGCTTTGCTCCCTCTGACTGTGCATAAAGCAGCTGGCCAAGACAATCAAATAAAGCAGAACTCCACTGAGAGTAGTAAGCTCTGAATGACTGCTGATCACTTCCTGGTCTTTGCAAAATGCAACAAGAAAGAACTGGAGTGAAAGAACGGAGCAACTAAAAGCTCCATTGGAGCCAAAACTCTCTGGAGGTCTGGAAAATTCATAGGAAGTTTTAAAGAGCACATTTCTCTGTGTCTGCATGCATCTGTATTACGATGCTAGCAAAAAAAGATATCAGCTAAAGGTTGCCCCGTTTCTAGAATAGCTGTCTTTTAAGCACTTCATGTGCCTAATAATTTCCATGTAACTCAGGGAAAAAGTAACGCTACAACTTTTACAGGGAAGTTTGAAGAGTATGGTGCAATGCAACCACAAACAATGAAAAATACAAACTAAAGGTGAAACTAGAGAACAGTTTGTGACAGAATTAAGGCTAAAGAGTGGTTTTTGAAAGCTAGATATATTTCCAGTGAGAGATGAGTCTGAGCAGAATCAAACAGTTTTGGGGGCTACTACAGAAGGAGTTAACCCATGATGAAACATTTTGAGCTTGCCAGGCAAAGAAAATCAACTAGTCCACGGTAATGCTATGGGGGATGGTCAGTGCTCTGAGCTTGAAGACATCAGAAAATCCAAACCACTATGAGCCACCCGAGGCAGAAAGGCATGCAGAGCTCAAAGTTTCAGGCCGGCAAAAACAGCAAGGGGAACTGGCATGTATTCAGCTCCCAGGGTGTTTTATGGGGAAATTCATCAATATTTTCATGGGATGGAAGGCATGAAGGTTTAATGGAATGACATTTTGATCTGGGAAAAAACGCTAGCTGAGCATGGCTGGAGGCACAGAGAAACTATGGAGAGAACCAGAACCAAACTAAAGAAAACTTAAATCCCGTATGATGGAAGTAACATACCTGGGAGAGATATACCTGTGGATCAAAATAAAGCTGAAAGTATCACTAAAATAACTCTGATAGATAAGTATGAGCATACAAAGATTCCTTGAAATGTGGGATTGTTGCCTCCAGTTTGTACGCAGAGCTCTAATAAAGGGTTGGAAAAATGAAGTCAGCAGCAGCTCAGAATTAGATCCTGCAAGATGAGATTGTGACATTCAGCATGGAGCAGGCATGTGAATCCACCACCAGCGTAGCCTGCTAATCAGAGGAGAGCTCTCAGCCTATGTGTGTGAACGTCTGCTGTGAAGATCTAGGCTCTCTAATACAGCTCTGACATCTTTTTGACAGTTGCCATCATGTTGGAGGCAGACTAAAGCACATTTAAGATATGTATTGCTATCACGTAACTTTATAAACAGAAACAGTAGAGTAGAAACAGAAGAAAAATGTCTAGGGACCGGCTTCAGGATGGCTGTTGTCAACCTCCATTTTAAACCGTAAATGTACAGTTCAGTTCTGAACTGCTTGCATGGTGCCATGCCTGCTATGATTACCACATAATAGTTCCTTTGGTCAGCTGGGACTGTCCTAGCAAAACCAATGGTGCTATTTTAGTTTCTGATTGTCTTTGGGTCCAAATCTCTGCTCAAGACAGTCAGTATTAATGAACTACAGTGTTCAACTGTGGGAATGGCAAGAAATCTCAAAGAGTTCAGTAATAGTATTAGATTTTTTTTTTTTTTTTGGTTATAAAAAGGGTTTAAATGGAATCAGAAATCCAACTCTACCCTACTTGTGAAAAGAACTTGGCAGGAAAATGTGCAGGACATAGCTGTGTATCTTGTTAGATATGGCACATGTACATGCTGTACATTCATTTCAGTATCAATTTTAAAGGAAAATAAAGGTGTGCTTGTACTCTCTTGCAGTTCTGAATTCTGCCTTTGCCATTGTTCTGCCCACATTGTTTTATTGTTGCATTTTTCCAACACCTCTGCCCTATCTATGACAAAGTTATAGTACTACATGCTGCCTCTGGAACAAGCCTCTTCGCCATTGAATTTTAGAACAGTTACATAGTTGCTAAAATTGCTGATTGTCTAAAGAAAGGAAAATGTGAAAGTGCTAAATTCTGTGAGATGGCCAGGAAACACTGATAAGTGGAAAGTTTTTCTAATGAATAACACTTATCTGCATTGTGCCCAGACTTTCTTCTGAAACAAGGCAAGATTTATCCTGTCAATATCTGTACTGATGTCATTGTTACACCACAAATGGAAGTAGCCCATCAACTGCACTAGAGTTACATTAGACATGAATCAATTTTTATACGTATTGACCAGCATTAGGTCATGATCTTTCCATGAATATACACTTAAATTTAAGCACTCCAGGATAAAGTTGAAGTATAGAATCAGCCAAGAGTATAAATAAGACAATTTTAGATTACATTAGCAGTGATAGTGTTTTAGTTCAAAAGGACATCTGTAAAATAGTTTTATTTTTCTGCTTTTCACAAAATTTTTCACCTCATCTTTTGGGAGATTTACTAAAAATGTTCTTTATTAATGGCTAGGCTAATCTCCAGTGAGTTAATCTTATATTCCAATGAAGGCCTTTTCTTTTTAATTTTCCCTCTCCCTCTCCTCTCCTCTCCTCTCCTCTCCTCTCCTTGTAACTTAATGAGATATGTTTACATTCATGAGATGAGGCATAGACATTCATTTATATGCAGTGGTGGCAGTCCAAGTTTAACTATAGATGTTGAGGCATTGAGAATAACAAGCACAGACCCTTCTCCCCCTGCATACTACTTCAAAAAAAAAAAAAAAAAAAACCCTTACACATCCCTTACACATTTTCCCATGAACAGATTCTGCAAAAAAGAGGTATTGTTGAATAAGTATCACCGTCCCATATCCAAAGCACAGGCAGAAAAAACCTTACCAGGTGGTATCCAGAGTTATTACTGCTTAATCTGCCTAGGTATGTCATGTGATAGTTCAGCTGAGGTCATGATTATATTCTTGTTGTATCACAGAATCACAGAATTGTAGGGGTTGGAAGGGCCCTCAGGAGATTATCTTGTCCAACCCCCCTGCAGGGGGGTCACACAGGAAGGGTCTTGAACACCTCCACAGAAGGAGACTCCACAATCTCTCTGGGCAGCCTATTCCAGTGCTCAGATATCCTCACAGTAAAGAAGTTTTTTTCTTAGATTTGTATGGAAACTTCCTGAGTTTCAGCTTGTGCCCATTGCCCCTCGTCCTGTTGCTGGGCACCACTGAAAAGAGCCTGGCCTCATCCATCTGGCTCCTGCATTTCAGATATTTATATACATTGATTCGATCCCCTCTCAGTCTCCTCTGGGCTGAAGAGCCCCAATTCTCTCAGCCTTTCCTCATACAGGAGATGTCCCAGGCCCCTAATCATCTCTGTGGCCCTGCGCTGGGCTCTCTCCAGAATATCCTTGTCTTCCTTGTACTGAGGAGCCCAGAACTGAACATAGTATTCCAGATGCAGCCTCACCAGGGCAAAGGAGAGGGGGAGGATCACCTCCCTAGACCTGCTGGCTATGCTCTTTTTAATGCGCACTAGGGTCCCATTGGCCTTCTTGGCTACAAGGGCACAGTGTTCACTCAAGGCCAATCTGTTGTCCACCAGGACACCCAGGTCCTTCTCCTCAGAGCTCCTTTCCAGCAGGTGAGCCCCCAGCCTGTACTGGTGCATGCAGTTGTTCCTCCCCAGGAGCAGGACTCTACACTTGCCCTTGTTGGACCTCATCAGGTTCCTCTCCGCCCAGCTCTCCAGCCTGTCCAGGTCTCGCTGGATGGCAGCACAGCCTTCTGGTGTGTCAGCCACTCCTCCCAGCTTTGTACCATCAGTGAACTTGCTGAGGGTGGACTCTAATCCTACACTGAGGCCATTGATGAAGATTTTGAACAAGACCAAACCCAGCACCGATCCCTGAGGAATACCACTAGTTACAGGTCTCCAGCTAGATTCTATGCCACTGATTGCAACCCTCTTGGCTCCGCCAGTCAGCCAGTTCTCAATCCACCTCACCATCCACTCATTTATCCCATACCTTCTAAGCTTTACTATAAGAATGTTGTGAGAGACAGTGTAAAAAGCCTTACTGGAGTCAAGGTAGATAATATCCACTGCTCACCCCTCATCTACCCAGCTGGTGATGACTTCGTAGAAGGCTACCAGATTGGTCAAGCACAATTTCCCCCTAGTGAACCCATGCTGACTACTCCTGAGAATCTTCTTTTCTTCCAATTGCTTGGAGATGTTCTCAAGAATAAGTTGTTCCATCACCTTTCCAGGGAAAGAGGTGAGACTGACTGGCCTGTAGTTGCCTGGATCCTCCTTCTTGCCCTTTCTGAAGACTTGAGTGACATTGGGTATCGTCCAATCTTCAGGCACCTCCCTCATTTTCCAAGACCTTTCAAGGATGATAGCAAGTGTAGCTATCAATTCCACCAGGTCCTTCAGCACCTGTGGGTGCATCCTGTCGGGGCCCATGGATTTATGAGGACTGATTTTGTCTAGACTCTCTCTGACCCTTTCCACCTCAACCAAGGGAAAGTCATCCCCTCTACATAATCTCTCTCCTACCTCTAGTGTCTGGGTTTCCTGAGGGGCAATTCTAGGCATACAGACTGAAGCAAAGATAGCATTCAGTACCTCCGCCTTCTCAGCATCCCTGTTACCACAGCACCCACCTCATTCAACAGGGGGCCCACATTTTCCCTGGTATTCCTCTTGCTATTGATATACCTGAAAAAGCCTTTTTTGTTGTCCTTGACCTCCTTAGTCAGAATAAGTTCTAAGTGGGCCTTAGCCTTCCTGGTTGCATCCCTGCAGGTCCTGACAGAATTCCTATATTCTTCCCAGGTGGCTAGACCCTTTTTTCACATTTCTTAAGCCTTCTTCTTCTCTTTGAGTTTTTCCATGAGCTCTTTGCTCATCCAAGCAAGTCTGCTGCCACCTTTACCTGATTTCTTGCTCTTAGAAATGCTCCTGTCTTGGGCTTGGAAGAAGAGCTGTTTGGAAGTTAGCCAACTCTCTTGGGCCTCCTTGCCTTCTAGCACTCTAGCCCACCTCCGAGTAGGTCTTTGAAGAGGTCAAAGCTGGCTTTTCTGAAGTCCAGGATTGCAATCCTGCTTATTGCCTTGCTCTTTCCACCTAAGACCCTAACCTCCACCATCTCATGGTCACTTCACCCCAGGCTGCACCCAATGTTCACATCCCCAGCCAGGCCTTCCTCATTAGTAAGGTCAAGGCCCAGAACCACACCTCTTCTCATTGGCTCTTCCACCACCTGCATCAGAAAGTTATCCTCTATGCACTGTAGGAACATCTTGGACTGGGTGTGCCTGGCCATGTTTCTTTTACAGAAAATATCAGGATGATTGAAATCCCCCACGAGAACCAAGGCCTGTGATTTTGAGGCTACTACTTCCATCTGCCCGTAGAATATCAAACTGAACATCAGTGGATTGCTAAACTGACAGTAAGTCTAACTGGGACAGTATCAGTCATTTTCCTTTATTTATTTATTTATTTATTATTTTATTTTTCTGAGCCAATAGTGCATTATTCTACACAGATAACTACAGAAATTTCAGGGACAGTAGGTGATTTTGAAACCAGAAATGCCTAAGTCCACTGAGGCCTTTGTGTGGACTAGAGCAGCTAGGGCATCGCTTAATCCTGAGTTTTAATTCTCCTCTGGTAATGACTGTCCCCTCCTGTTATAATGCAAGTATACTGCTGTGACTCTATCAGTTGTACTCCCCGGAATTTCACTACAAATCATTACGGGAACAAGGAGCATCAGTGGGTGGGGAGCAAAATTTAAATTGTATCAAGGTGATATACCCTGTACCTCTTCTAAGGCTACCAATGTATGCTTGGAAATTAGACATGTTGTTTCCCCTTTTCATGACCAAAACCAAATTCAGCTGTGGTATTCATGCATTCTCATTTGCAAAATATATGATACAGTGTATACTCTACATATATATTTTAAATGGTCCTTACAATTTTTTTCTTCTCATGTCAATTAGCATCTGCTTTTACTAGAGGTTCCTGCTCAATTCCTGCCCTGCTAGCTCTTCTTTCCTAGAGCTGTAGAAGCTACGAGCTGGAAGATAAGGCAGCTAGCAACTCTGGGCTAGCAACTGTCTCCCAAATGTATGATTTTATTACCCTAAATGTACACAGTGCTTTTGCAAGCCTGGCTCAGACAGTCCTTGCTCTTCATCCAGTCATTTAACTCCTTGATACTTTTTCTGCTTTCCATTTGATCCATGTCATTTAGATCGCAACCCAGGCACTCAGTAGGAGTTTACTCCAACAGAACACACAAGTATTACTTTTGGGCAAATCTCAGAACTTCTTGTGTATTTTTCCCTCTTTAAACTTTTGGTTATTTGACACAACTGGTCTCTCCCCTCTTGTAAGCTCTTTCGTTTCTGGCCTCTCTCGATTTTCCTCTAGCTATTTCCACCAACCCTATAGGGTCTCCCTCCCTGTCTTCTACATCGCTCTCTTACCTGCCGTAAGTGTCCTTGATGCCCTGATGCCATTGCCGCTGCTCTCAATTTTTCCTGGATCTATTCAGAGGAAGGACTTCTGAGAGCTTCCAGCCTTCTGTTTTAAGTTTGCTACAATTAACAGACTGCATACTTATATTCACAGAAGGTTAGAAACAATTTTTCTTACTTGTGTGTTTTCATTTTTGAGGATGAAAGACTGATTTAGATAGGGAAAAAAAAAAGGGTGACAATATTGTCAAGATAATTGGACCCACAGCCAATGCACTATAACAGCTGAAACTGCTACTAGCTCATGCTTGTGGGAAAATTTTGGATAGAGGAGGTCAGAGAAAAACAACAACAACAATACAAACAGACACAGGTTATAGAAAAAAAAAAAAAGGCTAGAATTGAAAAAGTGTCATTTCACAGTTACTGTAATGACAGCAGCCCTAGGTTTCTGTAAAATTGCTACTGCTTGATGAGAAATGGTATGAAAAATGTGTGTTCCACAGAAGTTATTTTAAAATGTCTAAAATATTAAATTAAAAAGGTTGAAATTTTCAGATTTTGCAACAATCATAAAAGAATCTGTCTAGTCTCAACTCAATTTTGTTTGCTTTTTAGTTTCCTCCTACCTTTTTTTTTTTGTTCCTCTCTTTATTCCTGTCCCACATTATGCTTTTTTTTTTTTTTACTACTGAACTCAGGAGGATAGGAAAAAAGACAGCAGACAATGTAATAATAAATAACTAAATGACAAAAATAATTTCCCAAAATGTATGTACTTTAAAAAATATTTTTTGGTAATTATTTCAAATGTTATTTGATATTTATAAAAAAGCCTTTTCTTTTTAAAATTTTGCCAAGCAGATGAATATTTTGTTTGTTAAATTTTGAAGATGTCCCTGCTTTGAGTGTATGCCAATTGGCTCAACCACACAACCTGCTTTCAAACAAAATTATGACATTCATTTTAAAAGTCAAAATAAATTTTTCTATCTATCTGAAAACTTTTTATTGAGATTTTATTTTGAGCATTTTACAGAGGTTTTAGTAGCTTCTGAAATGATTTTGTTTGCTGAGACAATTGTTATGTAATTGATATTTAAATAGAATCTACAAGACAAATGGGGAGAGACTCTTTGTCAGGGAGTGTAGTGACAGGACAAGGAGTAACGGTTTTAAACTAAAGGAGGGGAGATTTAGATTAGGTATTAGGAATAAATTCTTTACAATGAGAGTGGTGAGGCCCTTGCACAGGCTGCCCAGAGAAGCTGTGGGTACCCCGTCCCTGGAGGTGCTCAAGGCCAGGCTGGATGGGCCCTGGGCACCCTGATCCAGGGGGTGGCAACAAGCCCATGGCAGGGGAGTGGAACTGTGTGGGCTTTGAGGTCCCTTTGATGTCCCTTCCAACTCAAGCCATTCCATGATTCTATGATTCTATGTCCTTTACCTTCTCATTACACCCAGCATCCAGAGCAGGGCCTTCAGATCCAATGCTTCCCATGACAATGATCTGTTACTTGTGATTTCCACCAGTTCTGAGAGACAGTTTACACCTCAGCTGGACCTGTCCTGCGGAAACTGGTCTGAAGCAGACATAAAAATAACTATGGTTTGATCTCTTCAGTATAACTTTTCCTTAGCAAGTTCCATGTTTCATGCATACACATAAAAGCCAGATCTTTATTCTATCTATGTTTCTTTCCTACAGGAAACACATCTAAGGGAAGAGTTACTGTTATTTCTGTTTTTAAACTTAGTTTGTTCTCAGTTGTTACAGTGAGTAAGACAAATATTGCCTATATCTTTGTCTGATATAGGTACGTTAGTCACAGAAGCTGTATAATATAGCAGATACTTTAAGGATTTTATTTTCCATATGATGTTTTCTTGAAGAGCACAGTCATACAGGAATCATTTATTCTCAGCTTTTGTCCAGCTTTTGTTGTTATTTTTGTTGCTAAGGATAAATGCATAAAATATGATTATGACCTGGGCCAAACTGTGTTGCTAATGTGAATGAATTTTTTCATGGATTCAGTTTAAGTTGCTCAAATCAAGACACTGCCTGAGATTCTTAGAAATGTGTTTTGTCTTTGAATGGAAAGCCAATTTCTCATCCTTGGAATAAAAACTACTGAAGTGTAAAGGTAACTTCTCTCCACAAAGATCTCTTAAACCCCTGCAAATTTACTTTAAAACTCTCATTTTTACATCATTTTTGCCTAGTAGCCTTGCTGGCAAAACAAACAAACAAAAAACTCACTCCCCAAACCCAAATCAGTTTGGATTCTCTATTATAACCACAGGATTTCTGACAGATCTACAGGGATGGCTTTTGAGACATTAAATGGGAACATGCCTTACTAATAAGGTACAGATTTTGCTGTGTTCTTAAAAACAGAACTAAAAACAGATGGAAAATTACTTCTGACTCTGCTTAGGTTTTGGAATCTGGGTCTTTTGACTATCTTAAGGAAGTGTTTTATGATAATGAGTTGTTATTAGCAATCTACTGAAGCTGAACTCTGCTGTGACAATGTTAGCACTTTAATTAGCCAACTTGGAAAAAAAAAAAAACAAAACAAAACACAAAAATAAATATAAGAAATACTGTCTCTGTCCTATCTCTGTGAACTTGTAGAAAGGCCACAAATTTTCTTCCTCCAGCCTACAAGGCAGAAACCATAATACCTTATTGAAACACGGACACGTAGTTCCTCCAAGATACCAGCCAGAGGTGGAAAAGAAGAAAGCTCTGGAAATTGCAGCCTCAGGGATGCCCTGCTGGTTCTGGCTGCCTCCAACAATCTGCTGCAAATTCTCTATTTTCATTTTAAAATAATGCTTTTATATTTTTGCGCTGGGCAATTACAGGCATCACAGATCACAGGAGAAACAGATGTGCTGCTGACCGGTTAACTTAGTCTTGCAGAAAACTGTCTACAGCCAAACAGCAGCAGATGGCAACTTACCCCTGTTCCACTTCATTACTGCAGGAAGGTGTGAATGGCAAGGCTTGTAATTTGTACTACTTGGATACTAACATTTTTAAGCATAGGGAATTTATTTATTTTTTAAAAAAACAAAGTAATAAGTAACAAACACCTTCACTTTTGTGATTGTCAGAACAGCTGAAGTCATGAACTGAACACATAGAAATATTGGAGCTTTCAAGAGCAGAGCTGTATGGGTTTCAGACAGTATGAAGGGTGGGGCTCTGAGCAATGTGATATGGGTAGAAAAGTAACTAAATCACTGTTGAATTAAGACTAACTGCATTACACTGGAAAAAAGGTGACACCGAGAGCAGGAAGGAGGTGGAGTTTTGCCCTGTTTCTTCCACATCCACCCTCTAACTGAGTACTCATTCTGGGAAGTCTGAGAGTCTCTGCAGAGTAGGTAACGAGCTGATTGCTTAGAAATAGGATAAAATAGTGTACATAGTCAAGATCTTCAAAGGCACGTGAGTGCCAGGTTTAAGGGAGAAGATTGCCTAAAGGATCTTGCAGTGTTTGAGCTTGAAGGGAAAGAGTCTTTAGGTATAATATTCATTATACTGACCAGCTACTGGTACAGCAGATTCTCTGACCAGGAGAAAAGTGATTCAGCATGTGTAAAATGAAGTGAAACAGGAGATACGGAATGAAAAGAAAGAAAATAGTGAGGCACTTGAACAAGTTGCCCAGAGAAGCTGTGGCTGCCCCATCCCTGGCTGTGTTCAAGGCCAGGCTGGATGGGCTCCTGGGCAGTTTGATCTAGTGAGCTAGTGGCTGGCAGCCCTGTCCACGGCAGGGGGGTTGGAACTAGGTGATCTCTGAGGTCCCTTCCAACCCAAGCCATTCTATGATTCTATGATTTCCATGTGAATAGTTCAGTTATATTTCATAATGATTTGCTCTAGGAGCACATATAATAAATACCTCAGCAACACCTGTTTCTTAAAGAAACAAAATGTGGACTTACCAGAACTCATCAATTAAATTATAGTAATCTTAATAAAAGTGCTCATAGGCTCTACTTTAATTCTTTTTCTTAGATGCTTTTGGCAAAAGCAAGTGAGGACAAAATATCAAGCATTCTTCCATGACAGCATCTGAGCCTCTACCACTGAGCGACTCAGCTCATCTAGCGACTCAGCTCATCTGCACAAGTCTCTTCAGTGGAGCTGCCTAGAAACACCTTTGGTGCAAGCCAACAGTAACATACCTCTCCCATGTCTTTGTCTGCTAAAATGCACAGCCACCAGAAACTGTCCCTAAACGGAGGAGGTGGTTATCCCTCGGAAGAGTGAGTGGGACACCACTGAAAGCAGCTAAATGTTAAATTTTTCATCTTGAAAGAGTAATCAGACATTGCTTTACAAGTGAATTCCTCCTTTGGTTTTGTGAACATGCTGAGCTTACGTTTCCAAGTTACATGTGCTTTTAGTGCATTCCAGTATCAGTATTTCAGCTTCTTTGTCTGACGAAGACAATTGTATGAAAATACAAGCACGCTTTTCTTGTATAGATTTTTAAGGGTGTGGTTCACTGCATTATTTAAACTATTCTTCAAGTCGCTTGCCAAGCTATATTTGTATTTCTTTAAATTGTTGATGTTTCCTGTGTTATTTCTGAAGACAGTGTTTTAAAACATACATGTCATTCAATATGATCAAGTCTGCATCCTTGAAATTCTAATTTTTACAATGTCTTCACAGAAATAGGCATGCAAACTTAATTCATTAAGGCACAATGCCTGGAAGAGTATACCCCTGCCTATGTGAATTGTTCCCCCCATATAACTACTTTTTAATGAATCCTCTGCATGCCTCTCTCTGTATTTTTGTGAGAGAAGATGGTTAGTTAATGAAAATGAGAAGGTTGAAGTCTCAAGCTGTGCAGTTTCCTATGCTGGTAAGAAGTGGCACAAAAATAATTCAAAAATATAATCACTAATGCAAGGAAAAGTTTAAAAAGCTGTCAGATAATAGTGTGTTCCTCAAGGCATCCCTAGAATTAAGTATTTTTGTCAATTATTTAGTAAGTGCCTAATTTGCTACTACTGGGGAAGAAAATTACATGGTTGCTTCTAAATTATTAAACAATATTTTGATGGCATTGACAGAACAAATAGCAAGATATTGACCACAGTCATCATGCTATAGAGAAATTTTCACAGTTTTCCTTTTTATCTTTTTATGTGAAATTGAAGAGAAGAAAAATGTCATTAACTGTTATGAACTATATGTGCAAACTGTGATTGGAACCTATGCCAAGAGTTCACCTTCCCTTAGATTTTCTTGTAGAGTCACTAATTTATAAGAATTCTTCCAAGAAAGCATTTAGAACTTCACAAAGAAACTTGATTGTACTATACAGTCAATTTTCTGGCTTTACAGGGTTTTCACTTTTCTGCTCATCATTGGCTTCAAGGTCTATTTTCAGTCTTTCGAAAGCAATGTCTGCATCTTTAATAGCATTTTAGTAGAAGGATACCTAGATTTCAGGCTCACCACAATTATACCTCATTTTTCAGGCATTTTCATCAGGAAAGTTCAATTATTTTTTTCCTAAATTTCAGGTGTCCGCCAGGTTATTGTAAATGTCACATACACAAATGTTGATGTCCAGAGAGCTCAAGAGCTCATAATTGGACATGAGGCAGACAGATAGCCTGCAGTTACAGGTGGAAGAAGAGGGAAGGGCTGCTGATACTGCCTAGTCAAGATGAGTTTGTTTTTCTGACTGTATGTAGGCAGTTATCATATCTTGATGTGGACAGGAACTGTCCTACGGGAAGGTTAATCCTACGTTATGGGAGGGGTGAGAGATCCAGATGAGAACAGGAAGAACAGGTGTTCACAGTGGAGCACTGGATTGTTTCTTTGAATTTGTACATCACGAAACTTGGGCTGATGGCCGCACTTACAAGCATAAAGCTGTACACACGAACATTAGAAAGATGGGCTAGACACCATGACAAATATTTAGAATGTATGGGAAAATGAGTTAGGGTAGAGCTCTTCAGAGCATGTACTGCAGCACTGTAGGACCTCTATGGTCTTATTTACAGAATTTGCTGTAGTAATAAAATAATCAATTGCAGCCATTTAAAAATAATGATTTTAATGTATCTTTCTATGCTCTCAGGAACACATTTTTTTTTTCTTTGAAGGACAAGGTCCAGCAAAAATCTTGGAGTAATTTGCCATCTTAGCTCAAATTCTAGATCCTTTAAGAGTGAATCTTGGATAACACCTATTGAAAACAGGAGGAGCAGCCTAGCTGACACTTTGCTGAATACATAGATGAATACACAAAGAATTGCATATACAATTCTTTTTTGTTTTCTATATAAACTAGTCAAAGTGGCCCTCTCATAAATAAAGTCTTAGCTGCTTAGTCTCAATTTTTTTTTTTTTTTTTTCAAGTGAGAAATATTTCAATAGAAATTGAAAATGTTTGGGAAAGTCTTTTCCTTCTTGCAACCTTCTATTTGTAAGGAAGACTAGTCTCACATAAAGAAGGCTAGGATCATAAGACTAGTCTATTATTAGCCTGCAAGCAGTGGTCCTTAGAGCAGAGACCAGACATTCAAGGGTCCAAAACACCAAGGGGGAGAGAAGCTCAGACAATATAGATGAATGAAGTGAGAGACGGAAATGAGTGAGAATGAAGAAATGGCTTCAGAAAGGAAACTAGAGTATTTAAGAGCCTGGGATATAAAGTCAGTGATAAGAAGATGTCTGGAAATGTGCATCCACACTGTAGTTGCAGCCTACAAGGCTGAGAGCTTGTGCGACTGAATCTTGTAAATCTCTGTTACACTGACTATTTCTGCACAGCCTCTGCAATGACAAATTTCTAGATGAACACCCAAACATGAAACCTAGAGAGTATCAAAACTGCTACAGAATAACCAAAATTAACTCTGTGTTTGAAAACAGAATCAAAGAACGATTTGGGTTGGAAGGGACCTTTAGAGATCATCTAGTCCAATGCATTGATGTAGTCTAGGATGTCTTTGACTAGGTAGGGTTGCTAAAATTTCCCTCCAACCTGGTCTTGAACACTGCCAATGATGGGGCAACCGACTCCAGTGTCTCACCATCCTCACTGTACAATCATATATTTAAATAATTCATATTTGCTTAGACATGCTCTTAAGCCCAGCTGTCCACCTACTTTTCCCTGAGAAAGATTTTTCCTTTGACAGCTGTTCTAACCTGTTTTCCTTCAGGTTAAGCCTGTTGTTTTTCTTTCTATCAAAATCAAATTGCCTCCAAGACATTTTTAACCTAATTCACATTAGCATCCAATGAGCTCAAAACACTTCATTGATTCCTCCTATTTCCTCTAAAATCAGTGGGAGTTTTGCCATTAAGAACAGCACAGTAACTTTAATCGGGGAAGCTTCTTGGTGTTTCCTTTTGTAGTTCTTGTATTCCTTCAGTCTAAGCTAATCATGCAAAACTCCTCTTAAAGTTAATAGCAAGTGGAGGGGAACTTCGCATGACAGTTTGCCCTTGCTGTCTTAGCGTGGGATGACTCCATCTCTGTGAGGTTACTCTCTCTCCAATACATGAAACATAATATCCTGCTTTTAGATGAGAAAATGGCAGCGGAGACAAATTCTGTTCACAGTGATTATTTCTTTAAATGAAACTGTGACTTCACAGACCTTTGGATTAAAGATGAGTTGTTTTAATTACCAGACTCTACTAGTGTCATTGAGATGACTTCGGAGGGATCAATTGGTCCAATGCTGTAATATTAACATAGAAGATTACTCTCTTTTGCTCTTTTGATGCGTTTACATTGCCAGGGATCCCATCAAGAAGAAATAACTATTAATTCAGTGTAACATGCCTGATAGGGTCCTCTGTGCTTGACCAGAAGGTTACAACATTTGTCTGGTGCACATTTATAATAGAAATGCTGCAGTGGGTTGTCAGTGAGAATCACTGTAATCTAGGGAGAGAAATATCTCCTGCTGATTTTAAGCTCAGTGTTGTAATTCTAAATGATTTTCTTGGAAGACACTTAGCCTGTGAAATCATCAGAAAAAAGAAGGATTAGTCGGGCATTCCAGTATCACAATCGCAAGACACTCCTAATATTATCTAATGGTGCTACTAGGAAATAGTTCTCTTCCCCCAGTGGATATTGATGGCCATGTTGAAAAGCTTAGCTTGGCCTGATGTAGAAGGTGAGAATTAAATCCACCAACACAGCAACCTGGGTTACCACAGATGGATCATCACCTTCACTGAAGTGCTCTTTACATAATGTGTGGCTTTAAAATTTGAATGCATTTTATGTCCACCGTAACTGGGCATAAAAAATGAAATGTTAAGTTCAACCTTTATTGTGGAATCTTTATGAGAAAGCCAACAGACACTATAGCACAATCAAAATGGATGATAAAAACTGCAGATTTTCATGTATGAGCTCCAAAATTCTCAAATGTTACTTTAGAGCCAATTTTTGAATGGGGGTTATAGCTAAAGGAGTATTTAATTTTTACAGAATTTGGCCCCTGATATGTCAGTGCTTAGTAGTTTGGTAGATCAGGCTGCTATTGAGTGACCAGTCAGTGCCAACATACATTTTGTGATTCTGTTAATTGCTTTCCATTCCACCTATGCACACCGTATGTTCTCTGGGTGCCTTTGAAGCAAAGCCACAGATTGCCCGACTCCTAGCGTGGGCACCAGGTGGCAGTGGTCTTCAGAGGGGTTACAAAAAGAAAACTCTCTGGTAGTGACCTCCTTCCTTCTGAAAGAGCTAAGGCTATGTTGCAATTTTGCATTCATTAAGACCTTTGGCCCAAGGCTGTCTTATCGCCGTTGTTGCGGTTTAAACCCTCGGTATCTCACAGCAGTAGCTCGCTTTCCCCTCCCCCTCTGGAGAGCAAGCTCGAGGCTGCCGGCGTGCTGCCGGCGGCCAGTGTCAGCGGGGGGAAAAGAGGGAAAGTGAGAGGAAAATACAAGGTAGAACTCGAGAGTTAGTATAACTAACTTTACTACAATAGTAAATTTGAATGTAAAAGATTTGGAGTAGAACAATTAACTTACAGAAAAAGGCAAGTTCTCACCCATGCGCCAGCCCGACCGCCCAGCCCGACGGCCGAGAACCAGAGGCCGCCCC
>VXAV01004720.1:96873-112186 GCA_013399715.1 Alectura lathami
CGGCTTTTCCCCCTCGCCCCCCCCTCCTCTTTTCCCGGGGAGCAGGGTGCCGTGATGTATATGCTACAGAATACTTCGTTTTTTTCCTTAACTCAGTTTTTCAGCCATGACCCGTGCACCCTCATCAGGTTGCTGCGAGTGACGTGGAGCCTCCGTGCTCTGCTGTTCGGTCTAATGCTACTGCCCAAGAGTCAGCTTCTCAGACATTTGTCTCCACTGGAAAAGTCTGTCTACCAAGAGGAGAGCTTCACCTTGACAATTCCACACCAGATAAATAAATACAAATATCTAATGTCACGACCTTCCAGTTCCACATATTCAGCAGGTTTCAACAGTATAAGTAGTCATAGTTCAGACCCAGAATATATAAACACAAAGATTAAAATGCCCTTTTGTCCTAGGGTTTGGCACCTTGCAAGGCAGGAATCCAGTTGCTTGTGTAGCTCGTGTGTTGCCACTGTCATTGTCACTGGCACTGGCCAGAGAGGCCTGAAGGCAGAGCAGCCACCACAGCCCAAGGAATCACTGGGTTTGTCTTCTAAAAGTTTTCGCAGGAGAAACTGGTGAGCAAAGGGAAGGGGGTGGAATGTTACTTTATATACAGCAAACAAATTACATTGTCATTAATATTGCAAGCCTTTTTTTGCAGAAGAAAAAAAAAAATCCCTGCTTTATTTTAAGATTTTTAGTATGGTTTATTCTGAGATTTAGAAAACACAAGAGAGTCAGGCCTTCCAGACAAATGCATTTACCTTGACGGAATGCATTTGCAATAGCTTTACAACAATGGCCTAGAGAATACTTGCAATTCACATTGGACTTTTCTCTTCTTTTTTTTTTCTTACTGCTTGGAAAATGGACCTGGTTCGCAGGCCTAATTCACAGCTACCACACCTACTCTCTCTGCCCAGAGAGCGAAGAGAATGAATAGGTCAATCACCTGACATATTTCCATCCAATTTCAAGGGTAGAATGTGTTCATTTTCTGACTAATGGCATGTCATTTTGCAGAAGCCTTTGGTCGCGAATTAATCCTGGAATCAAAACAGATTTTCCGGGGAGCAATCTTCCATCAAGTATTGATTTTTTTACACTCATGGAGTCTGTACTCCCTAATTTAACCTGACAATGATTCTGCACAATGGGCTGGGAGCACCTTGGCAACTCACAGAAGGAACTTTTAGTGTCTTTTCTTTTTGCAAAGTAGTGGGGGGCAAGGAAGCAGGGGGAGAACAGACCCAAACAACACAGTTAGTCACTGGGGGAGTGTTTACTGTCTGATGTTTTATTTCTGATTATTTGAAATGGAGAAATAATGCTAACTTTAGAAGTAATGCAAGCTGGAGATGCCTCTGAAAGGACCCATGACTCTGTGAAATCCTGTTTATGGCAACAGTCCCCTGCTGCTCCTGCACCTTTTCCTCACCCCCAGCACTCCTGGGTGCTAATAATACAAAACCTGTAATAGCATCTCTGGTTGCAGCTGATGCTTTTATGAGATGACATTTGATTCTACAGTAAACAAAGAAATAAATGCTTAAGCACACAGAAGCATAAAAATGCATCCTTTCCCAAAAAGGTGCTTTTCATCTCTGTGCTCACAAGTCTAGCTACCAAGAGCTATGCTTTGCTTTTGGATTCTCATATGAGACAAACTCCTTTGTATCTGCTTCTCCACATGCTTTGTATTAAACATCTGTTCTAGCTGTTTGTTCTATTTATTTGACTACTTACACAAATGAGAAGAGATGAAAAATCTATCCATTACGAAACAATAAAACACAACAGAATGAAAAGCTAGAAATCACTTAGAGACAGGAAGATTGATGGGACGAGATGTGAAGAAGAAGCCATCAGAATCAGGTTTTTAATAGAAAACTGGTATAGGGCATTTTTGTTTTTGAAGGTACTACTGCGGAATAATGCAGTGTAATCATCATTCCCAGGTTAGAGCTCCTTTCCTAGAGATGAGAAGCAATACATATATTTAAGAGAGAGTGGGCAAGGTGCCCATACTTCTGCCTTATCCTGAAACTGAAATAGAAGAGGTTTTAAGCATCTTGCACAAAGGTCTTTGCAGAAAAATAACAACATCTCTGCTGATGATTTCTCTATTAGAAACGCCACATTACTGGAAACATTGCTATATGACCTGAAGAATAATACTTTTTTTTTTTTTTTTTTCCCACAGAAATCACTCANGACACTTACTATTTGAGACTTAGATTGCTGGAAATCATTCTCTCTCCCTGCCAATGCCCCCCCTTCCCCCGGCTTTTCCACACATCAGCCTTTCAGCTACACAGCAAACAGAAGAAACACAAAAGCCTTTCTTAGCCTAAGTAGAAAAGGTTTGGAGAAAATCACACCAGTCCATCCACCAGATCAGCAACCACGAGCCTAACATAAAAGTTACGTTTTCAGGCAAGTTGTACAAGGTAGTTAAAAGCTGTAGACCTGACAGTGCAAATTTCTGAGTAGCAGAACACCGTCACTGTCTGTGCTAAATTCAAGAGAGGATGAGAAGTGCAGAAGAGGAAAATGGATTCAGAAAAAGACAGAAATTCATCCTGTGCCTGCTGAATCAGTACTTGAATTCCTGAAAACTGCAATTCCAGAGAATCATACAGAAATATTTGATGAAAATAAATAAGCAGAGATCTGCGAAAGTAAGAGGTCCACACAGAATTTTGATGATGATATGGATAGCACATCAGCACGAGTTACTCCAGAACGCTAACAATACTGCATTATTTTCCATTGTACTATTTTAGGAATACCTTGGAAACTGTGAGATAAGTGTTTTCTGGCCTCATCAAAAAGGTTAGGATGAAGAGCCCTTGTGTGAAAAGTTTTGAGTGATAGAATATGTTTAAATTGATACAAATGTTTATAAAAGTGCTTCTAGGCATGAAGATGATGACTGAAATCATACACGGGAACAGCTGAAGGCAGCTATTGTTAAAGAACTCTTTCCTTGTAAGTTTTTTTTCTACTTTCATCTCATTTTCCAGAGACAGTTTGAAAGAGGACTGCTTCTTTTCTTCCTTGTTTTATGAAAGTGCCTTTGTACATTAGCAAAGTGCTTTAATAACATGCACTTTGTAAAAGTCAAAAGTGCTCTATTACCCATAAGTATAGAAGTAAATAGCACTTGTTTTAATTGAAAACATCAAACTTTTGTAGCTCTAAACACATCAAAGACACATCCATTTGTGCATCTGTTCCAAAAGGTGAATTCCACTGCTTTTAGGCAGACTGTGACAGAATCAAGCTTATTAGAGCTATGAGAAATTTTCAAATTGAAATGCCTTTCAAACTTCAAGTGGTTAAAATATGGAAATGGTTAATGCACTTAGCATGTGAAGCCACTTTGAAATAGGGAGCAGCTGAACTGATTATCCCCATCAGAGACCAGATGAGGGCTACCAGCTCTGGCACAGACTATGGGCAAACGATGAACACAATCACACAAGCATGGTTTAACAAGCTACTGTCTGTCAGCAGGGCTGTAGTAAGTTACTGTGATTAGATTTCATTTTGATTAAAAAGCTAAAGGAGAGTGGACAAATAAAAGCAAAAACCAATCACATCCCTAACCATCAAAATACTAATAAGATTTTAAATATTTGTTGAAGACTTAACCTCCTGATTTCTACAGGCTTCTTGTCCCTAAAAGGCTGAACCTTTATTTTCAGAAGCTGCCTGTCCACCGTTATTTATTTGTACTACTATTTAGCTGGAGGCTTATGTCAGTACCCAGCCACGTGGTGCTAGCACACACAAGTTGTCTTTCTCAGCCTGATAAGGGTGGCAATAGTGATTGAGGTCTTTGCAGAGTAGTACATGGGACAGAGAGCCCTGGATATACCTTCCATACTAAGGCTGTTAGAAGCCTTGATGGCTTACAGTGCTTCCATGTGGACAAATTCTCCTTCACGTCTTCATCAGACTCTGCAAACTGTGTACCTGGCTCTATGTTCTTGATGCTGCAATGAGAGGCAGAGCCCAGTACCAGAATCAGTCTCCTGATTCTCAGAGGTGCACTAGTAATACTTCTGTGTCCTACCTACCATCAGTGGCTTGGAAAGTCATAACAGTACTTTCTTTCACCCCTTAAAGTCAAGACTAACAAGAAAAATACATTGCTTTTTTCACAGAATCAGTAGCTGTGTAAATTTGTTAGCCTCCTGTTGCTGCACTTTGCAGTGTGAGCAGGAGAAAGTATTACATGAAGATTTATTATGTGGTTTTCAAATTTCAAAAGTAGAAATGTATCCATGCAGAATATAGACTTCCTGGACAAAATTTTGACACCCAGAAGCCAGTAGTCAAACTGTCCAGGACTTCCAGTGGGCGTGTGTTGCATGCCTCACCTAGAACATTCAGCTAGTACCAATCTTTACAGTAAGGGGAGCAGATGGTACTAAAATTAAATCACCTTTAGAATCACTATTTTCAATTCATTTTAAAAACATGTTGAGCCCCCACCAGCTCCTTTTCAAGTGACTAGCAAAGGAGCAGTGTCTTCCACTTTCAGATAGAAGCTAGAGGTGTGCATTTTGGCTTCAGAGCTTAACTTCAGATCCTTTCTGCAAAAACACATTGCTAATTTGTAATCAATCATTCCTACGGAAGGTTGCACGAAGCATAAGACTTATCATTGGGTATATCTCATATAGAGTGCAGCCAGGGAAAATAAAAGATCAAAAAGGTAGTGTGCACTTTTTGTACATATCCTTTCATTTTTTCTTCTTGCTTTGTATTGCTCCAAAGGTGAGTTGTTTAATTAGAGGAGCATCTGTTTTATCAGTTTAGGTCAGGACTCGCTGCTTGCAACTAAGAGCTGGTCTGAACTACCCTATGGTGTTCTAGTGTTGCTGAGTAAGCGTGGCAGGGTGGGGAGACATCGACAAAAAATAATCTGCATGGAATAATTGATGGCTTAAGGGACACAAAGCAAACATATGTGGAAAGGTCAAGTAGTTATGGCCAGTCAGGTAAAGGCATGGTCTTGGCAATGTCTACAGTTGCATTACAACTTGTCCTAACTTATACAGATACTAATAATTCAAGTTCGTGTTGCTGATTATCTGTATTAACCTGTAAGTTAATTCCTCGTATTGTCAACAAAACAGAATAGTTTCAAAAATACTATGCCAAATAGTAGTGTTTCCCTAACTGTGATTACTCTCCCTTTCCTCCTCTACCACCCCTTTCTCACATCCTTTTTCTCCCCTGCCCTTCTCTTTCTACTTCACATTTCATTATACCATTCATCCAGTCTATTCTCATTCCCTTCTTTTGAGGACTCCTGCCTGCAGAACAAGAACCATGTTTCTGGTTACTCAATATACCACACCTCAGGGCTCAGGAATGCAAGAACCTAGTCCTCATTTATTATGCCCCCACTTTGCTGAGTGGGGGCTAGCATTTAGTTTGTAGCACAGGTGGGATAAAATGCACTAGCTTCATCCCAGCATGATCAGAAGGTCAGAAAATCCTAAATCTGGTGGAGCTGATTGGGGAACTTTTATAGTTAAGATAGTTACGCTAGAATAGTTCATTTGGAAGGGACCTTCACAGACCGTCGAGTCCAACTGCCTGACCTCTTCAGCTCTAACCAAAAGTTAAAGCACATTAATGAGGGTCTTTCCCAGTGGTCAGTATTCAAGATTTTAACATCTTTCCTGATTATCTGGACAAGGGGGTTGAGTGCACCATCATTAAGTTTGCAGATGATACCAAGCATGGAGGAAGTGTTGCTCTGCTTGAGGGTAGGAGGGCTCTACAGAGGGATCTGGACAGGCTGGATCGATGGGCTGAGGCTAACTGCATGAGATCCAACAAGACCAAGTGTCGGGTCCTGCACTTTGGTCACAATAAGCCCAAGCAACACTACAGGCTTGGGGCAGAGTGCCTGCAAAGCTGTGCAGAGAAAAAGGACCTGGGGCTGCTAGTTGACAGCCAGCTGATTGTGAGCCAGCAGTGTGTCCAGGTGGCCAAGAAGGCCAATGACATCCTGGCTTGCATCAGAAATAGTGTGGCCAGCAGGACTAGGGAAGTGATCGTCCCCCTGTACTGGGCACTGGTGAGGCCGCACCTTGAGTGCTATGTTCAGTGTTGGGCCCCTCACTGCAAGAAGGACATCGAGGCCCTGGAGTGCATCCAAAGAAGGGCAACGATGTTGGTGAAGGGTCTGGAGCACACGTCTGATGGGGAGTGGCTGAGGAACTGGGGCTGTTCAGTATGGAGAAGAGGAGGCTCAGGGGAGACCTTATTGCTCTCTACAACTACCTGAAATGAGGTAGTAGTGATGTGGGGATCAGCCTCTTCTCCCAGGTAACAGTGATAGGACGAGAGGTAACGGCCTCAAGCTGTGCCAAGGGAGGTTCAGGTTGGGTATTTGTAAAAACTTCTGCTCAGAAAGAGTGGTCAGGCATTGGAACAGGCTGCCCAGGGAGGTGGTGGAGTCACTGTCCCTGGAGGTGTTCAAGAAACGTGTAGATATGGCACTGAGGGACATGGTTTAGTGGGCATGGTGGCTGATGGTTGGACTAAATGATCTTAGAGGTCTTTTCCAGCCTTAATGATTCAATGATTCCATCCTATGAAGGCACTGTCCAAATGCCTCCTGAACACTGATAGGCACGGAGCATCAATCACCTTGTTAGGTGTTTTTTTTTGTTTGTTTGTTTTTTGTTTTCCCAGTGTTTTGCCACCCTCACAGCACAGAAATGTTTCCCAATGCCCAGCCTGACCCTCCCCTGGCAGCTCTGTGCTCTTTCCACCCTGCCATCGTTGACCAGGAGCAGAGCCCGGCTCCTCCTTCTGCTTTCCCTCCTCAGGGAGCTGCAGGGAGCAGCAAGGTTGCCTGGGCCCAAGCTGGGCAACCCAACTGTCCTCAGCCTCCCCACACAGAACGGGGCTGCCTGCCAGACCTATTACCAGCTTTGGTGCCTCCTCTGGATGCTTTCAAGGACCTTAACATCCTTTTTACATTGTGGAGACCAGAACTGCACACAGTGTTCAAGGTGAGGTCCCACCAATGCCAGATACAGCAGCAGAATCATTTCTTTTGACTGGCTGGCTGCGCTGTGTTTAGTGCACCCCAAAGTGTTGTTTGCCCCTGGCTGCCAGACACATTGCTAGCTCATGCTGAGCTTGCTGTCACCAGCATCCCCAGGGCCCTCTCTGATGGGCTGCTCCATCCACTTGTGTCTATCCCAGGTGCAGCACCTGACACTTAGCTTTTTTGAACTGCATGCTGTTGATATTTGTTCAATACTCCTATCTATATGGATCCCTCTGCAATGCCTCTTGCATCTATAGGGAGTCAACAGCACTTCCCAGTTAATGTCATCAGCAAACTTACCTCTAAAATTGCCTCTTCAGCTTTCCATATGTCTGTTAATACATACACAGGCACGTGCATACTTTACCTACAAAGACAAATGCTGAATTCTGGAAACCAGAAATAATTGCCAGCAGAGTAGAACTTTATTTTCAAATATGCAGACGTCTCTGCTGGTTGCAAGTATTACAGCTGGTGTGCTTTAAATGTCAACAGCATTTTAACATCTACAGATGTCTGTAAAATTAATGATGAGAGAGATTCCTGCCGCAAGTGTACTGGAAATGGCAGCATTCAGTTACCTGTAAATGTTAAAACATTGTCTACTAAGAGCTGACAGAGACGATCAGGAGATGCATGCTTTAGTTTGTCAGATGTCCAGCCCCCAAAGACTTGTTCCAGCTCACTTTGTGTTCATCTGAACACTTCGTCCTGGTGCCAGGAGGAGCGGTCTTGTCCCAGGACTGGGATGACTTCTACCCTTCTGGGGAGCAAAGAGGGAGCAGTGTCCATACGGCTCTTCTCCAGAGTGCCTTGTCAAAATGCAAACAGAAATAGAGTTTCAGTGCTTTGGAGGCTGTGGATACATCCTCACAACCTTCCAAGTGGTTGTTCAGGCAGACAACATCAGTGTTTCTAGTAATTTATGTGCTTTCATGTAAACAGCTCTATTACTTCAGATTGTACTGGGTGGTAGAAAATACCCAGTAGCTGACATCATTCATCACCAGTGCAAATTTCTGTAAGTAATTTCCAGTAGTAACAGGCTATCTTGACAGGATATTTTATGTTTGACTTTCATCTATCTCACAACATAACTTGCAGTACACCAGTGAACTGGACTCCTCCATGACATCTGAGATGAAACCAGACTCCTCGTGACTTTGAAGTCTGAGTATGGAACTGGCTTCTTTTCCACACGCGTGGGATGCTTCTGCCTTTTACCTGATTTGTGCTTTACATAACCTCCCTAAAAGTAGCTAGTGAGGACAGTGCTTCCGCCCCTTGAAACAGTGTTAAGTAAGTAGTTATTTGAGTTTTAGACTTGAACTATAAAGAAGGCATTGCAGCTCAAAATCCCACATGCCTTCAGAAAGCAAACATTGAAAGGTCACTAATCAAAATTCTCCAATGAGTTTCAACACATAAAATGCTTTTTTATTTTTTTCTATTTTCATTCAAGTCTCATTTGTTGTTTGCTGCCTTTGACGCCACTTGTAGTCTAATCTCAAAATTCTCTCCTGCTCACTCCCATCCTGCATCTGCTCATAAGAGGTTTTATAATTTTAATTTTTGTTTTCCAGAGCTAGCTAGATGTATAAATATCCTATCCCTACTTTTCCTGCAACCTTCCCCAAACAGCAAACCTCTGTGAATTTTGTTCTAGGAGGATGTGTAAGAAAACACTTTGAAAAAAAGTTGTTAGAGTTTTATATGGTTATTTTATGTGTGCATTTCACTTTGCTGCAGGCAATGGCAGAAGAAAAAAATCAATCCATATTTGTGCAGAATGAAAAGATGGAAAGAAAGAAAAAAAAACCTTCCAAAATAATTAGCTGTGTGGTGTAAGGAATGAAATCATCAAAAATACTTGACCTGTTCCCCTGGTGCTGCAGAGCTGTCAAAATTCACAAACACATTAAGAAAAATTTTATAGGAAGGTATTTTTCAGGGAATTGGCTGCTCTTGTTCTAGAGGTAAGAAAAGGCTTGCCTTTTTCCGAAACCTGGAACCTCCCACATTTAGGGGTATGTGCTTCAAAATGCAAGTGGCGCCAGAACTAACATAGCATGGCATTTCTTTAGAAAAAGATTAAGTGGTTCAAACATTAATTCCGTAATGGTTTCAAATGTGGCTGCAATAGCCGCATCTGAAAATCTTACGTATATCTGCATCTATGGAACATTTGTACGTATCTATAAACACACAAAGACATATATTTGCATAAAGGCATTTGCTTGTTTGGGTTTTTGTGAGTATATATTCTCATGTACTTACTAGTAAATGTGGTTAATGCTGTATCCTTTTCTGTTAAGTTTCTAAAAGATTCAGAAAGAAAATGTAGATGCAATTGGTTTTGTTGGAAGATATCTGAAAAATAGTTCATTTAAAATGGGAGGACTTCTGAATGGCTTGAACATACGGCCTTACCATGACAGTGCATTAAGTGTGGCCAACTCCGGCAGGAAAGATTAATACCACTCATAAAAAGACTGGTGTAGAATGTTTGTTGTACTGCCAACAACACGGTATAGGAGGTGATTTTTTTGGTCCCTGGCAATGATTTTTGTGCAAGGTACTGAGTAATCATTGTCTACAGTGCACTTTTTTCCACCATAAAACCTGCAGAAGGAATAGTACAGCCCTCATTTTTCCACTAGTTTCTAAGGAGAACTCTGAAATATATACCTCATGCCAGTAGTCCATAAACTCTAGTTGTGCTCAGGCACTATGCAGCCTGAGGCTACCAAGATCAATAAAATTATTGAACCCACAAATATTTCCGTGGTTAGACTTTTGTGGAGAATTTAGAGAAGCATATATCTGTATGCAGAAAAAATAGACAAAGAGGCCATTGTTGTTAGGAGGAGCAAAGTCTGCTGGATTTAGACAGCAAGACAGCGAACATCAGAAATGCAGTGTTCATGGTTTGATGCCACAGAAGTATAAAATCAAGAGATGCACAACACATTCAGGAAATGGATTTAAGGAGGATGGATGACTGGCTTTGGCAATTGCTAATAAGATGCAGAATGTTTCCTGCCAAGGTCACTGGTTTTACTCCATTTCACTATCAATTATTAAATATCTCTTCCTCTTATTTATTAGTTTACAAGTTGTTTTCACATGAGGGACACCATTTGGTATCTTATGTGAGGTGAATTGTTGATGACAAATCAGGTTCAAAGCAGAGCAGTATCTGTAATAGGAAGACCATTTTTACTTTGGATAGTAGCTTGCACTCTGTCAGGAGTCTCACATGGAATGACAAGGTCTATGTTGGCAGACATAGCTTGATTTTTTTTTCTGTCTTTCCTCTCTTGCTGTATGCGCTATACCACACATTGAGAAAGATAGGTCTTGATTTTTCTACCAGTGTGATACTTTAGATATGCAATAAACTTCCTCCCAGCCTGGTAAGCAATGAGTGCAGTAAGTGGCCAACAATTGGCTTTTTACTCAGATATGCTCATGTGCACGGCCACCTTGTCTTATGAAATAAAAACCATGAATTTTAGTTTTTCTTCTCTGCCAGAATGCCAGCTTAAGTTAGAATTTATGAGACTGAGAGGCAAAGAAGGGCTTTGGTCATGTCATAATGTTAAAAAATTAATAAAGAAAAAGGGCAAACTGCTTCAATATTGATATGAAAAACAAGATCAAATTTCAGCTATTTTCTTCTCACAGAATTCTGTATTCAGAGGAAATAATCTCTGAAGTTCATTAAGAAAAATATAGGTATTTCTGGCATATTTCAGTCCTCAAACAAATAACTCTCCTTCTTCAGAACAGATATGACATGTTCTTCATGTTGCAAAAGGAAAATAAAAGATTAAATATTACTGAGAGGATGTAAGATAGCAGAAAATTAAAAGCACAGTCATAGGTGATGTGAATCTCCCTAAAGGACATGCCGGAACTCTGAAGCAGTGAATACTTACCTGCTTTTTTTGGAGGCAGGGTATGGTGTGATGGTTTGGATCTGGATGACAATTCTCTGCCCAGCCTTTTCCTTCTCTCTTTCTTTTTGTGCCTTCGGTGACTGCCAGTGGAGCAGCTTGTGTAATTGCTCTTCAATGTATTTCAGTCACAGTGAAGCAGGTTAGCTTAGAAAATTGGGATATCGAGTGTTTTTTGAGGTTGTCCCAACTGAAATGAGTCAGTGAATGAGAAAAAGAGAGCATCTGCCATGAGATCTGAAGAGGCAGTAGTGTTAGGCAGGTGAAGGTAGGGATGAGGGGATAGTAGCATATCTACTATTATAGCTGCTGGCAGAACCCTTTTGCCTACACCAAGAGAAACATGTGGGTCATCATCTTATGAAACTTGTTGCCTAGCTGATCTGAGTATCAGGTTGTTGGGGAAGACTGTAAATTGCATCTGCCAGCTGTATGGTGTCTTTGACACCAGTCAAGTTGTGCTGTAACCATCAAAGGCAGAAGAAAGCAATGGATGAAGCACTGAAGAGTCTGAAGGAAAATCACTATGACTGACCAAGTAAAGGGGGAAAAAATGTATGTTGATCATCTGAACTATACTTCAGAATGACCTTGCCAGCTCATGAAAGAAAAATCTCCAGAACTGTTTTTTAGCCTGTTCAGCTGTATTTGTTAGCTAACCCTGTTATTTCATCAGTGTATACTAGATTTTGCATTTTGGAGACTGGAAGATCAGCTCCCCAGTGCTTCCCAGCTCCTCAGTACCTGTGACTGAGGAATGAATTTGCCTCCTTATTTGTATCTCCCATACTGGCGTATGAACTGCAGGTGCAGCATTGAGGTATCCCTAGACACCAAGGACTTTGCTGATCCCCTCTCACCCATTTGACTGCACAAGTGCTGAAGGCAGTGGGCTTTAGAGATTCATTGAAAGCAGATGAGCCTCAGAAGAGGAGGAAGGCATTGAAAGGAAATGTCCAAATCTCGTCCAATTATGGATCCAGCACTCAAGTGGTCAAGAAACAAAGCTAGTAAAGGTAGCCTTGTCTGCTCGAACAACTCCATCAACTCAAATAAACTGCATCCAGTATGCAACTTCTTGCTGACAGTAGCAAACAATAATGGTCTCAGACCTGCTGCAGGTTTAGTAAAATGAATGAATGAAAAGTTGCGCTTATTCGTCTCCTGTGTTCACAAGTAATCTATTTTTCTTATTTAAACCCTGAGCCAGAAAAACACACTTTCTAATACAACACCTCATAAACAGTTGCTACTTGGAGGCCATTCCCTGCCCTTTAATCACCTTCCTAGTGCAAAAGGAATGGAATGTTTTTTTTTTTTTTTCAGCTGGAGACTTTTTCCCCTAAATTACAATATAACTACTGTGTTACTTTCTGCAGCGAGGAACAGTTTTAAATAAAGCTAAGGCCTACTTGTTGTACTGGGAAAAGGGTTGTGCCCATTTATTGTAATTTACATGCACCCCTGCAAGATTTCCTCCTCTGAGAGGTTAGCAGTGGGCTTTGTCAAAGGAAGGATGCAAGACTGGACAGCCCAAGGGTCCTTGCTGGTATGCATGTTCTGAGGCATTGGTGAGTGGGCTTGTAAATCATGTGAAAAATACACACCAGTGGGAGCACCAGAACTCATGAAATCTGGTCTCTAAGCATGCACATCTCCTGGTAGCTTGTGAGCTCAGTTTCCTACAGATGAGAATTTTATAGAACGACAGTCTTTCTCCCAATCCCCTATTGATTCTCTGGTGTTGAATGAGGGTTGAGTTTACTGCAGCCTTTTTTTCACCTTGGACTCTAATCTGCCTCCTTCTTCTCTAGGTTATTTCTATTAAACCTGTAGGAACTTAACTATCTGTGTGGCCTATTCCCTCCCATCAGGTCTGTTTGAAACTGGCCCTTGTTGGAAAGGTTAGAATGTATTAAGTGTATTGACATTAAAAGTGTATGAAATCTAAGCAGACGAGGAGAGCAAGCATGCAATGGGTTTTGTTTCTTTATGGTGTCAAACTAACATGTCTACGTAAACATTTAACTACTCACAAAACTGATCCCTTACCTGAGATGTGATGGTAGCTGAAGGGACTAGGATGGAGATGCTGTTTTTTATATTTATTTATTTATTTATTTTGTATATAGGCACACTTCTAGATGTCACAGAATTAAAATATGTTGATACAATTAAAATAATGAAAATAAAATTGCATATAATCAAAAATGAACACATATAGTATTTGATTCTTTGGAAAAGGACAATACCTTCTTACCCTTTAAAAAGTGTGAATGTCTAAATATCAAGGAGGATTTCAATTAGTTTGGGGAAAATTATTTGTATCACTCCAGTAAAACAGTCTTAGGCTTAATATTTACCTTTAAACATATTTAAACTTCTTTTGAACAGGCAGGTTTCAATTTTAGCAGGAAATTCAAACCATTTCCAAACATAGATGTAACTTGTCATATTCTCGTCTTCAGTTGATGTCTGGAGCCACAGGACCTGCTTTTGATATCACACCTTTAACCACAGCAGAAGAAAGTATGTTTTAAATAATACAGACTCCTCACAAGCTTGATGTGCAGTGAGTGTATGCTCAGCTGATACCAAGTGATTGATAGGCTTTGATTACCCCATGTACAGCTGTTTTAACATGTCTTAGGAAGAAATATATTCTGACAGTTTTGCTCTTTTTTTTTTTTTTTTAACAAATGACTGCCAGTTTGGGCCTTTTATTTCTCAGAAGTGGTCTTTATTACATATTATATGTGGAGTAATTTCTTTGATGACATTGTGACGTGTAAATCACATGTGTTGGTGTGGATATTTGGTCCCTGCTCTTTGTTCCTCAGTCTGGTTGTACAGACAACCATCTCCAGATTGGCTGATAATGCTCAGAGTCAGGTTGCACTTGTTTGGTGTTAGATATTAAGCAGACATGAAATGGTACGGCTATGAGGTCTCTTATTAGTGGTCAATATGTGAGTTTGTTAGGGTACCTTCGGAAGGAAGGATTTTAAATGCAATGGAACAAACAAGAGTATTTTAAAAATATTTAATGGCTCATACTCTTGCATTTATCCTGTTTTCCCCAATCTTGCCTTCCAAAATTATCTTCTGCAGCAAGTGTTTCTGTCTGCTGTTTGTGGAGCCATAAACCAATAGCTGTATTGACTTCAGAAGGAATATGCACATCCCTTTCTTGTTGAGATACAGTCCCCTCTGAGTTGTTTGTATTTCAAAAACAGTAAAGAACATATCAAGATTTACTGATGGATGAGCTAGAAAAAGTCATAAATATGAGTATCGATTCACAAATGCCTAGGGTAGGTCCAATCCGTGAAGACCTACACATGTCACTAAGTGTATCTAAGGTAGCATCAAAACATCAATAACACTAGTTGAGCTAATAAAGGTATGTAGGTTATACACTTGCAAGATCAGTCCCTTAAGTTTCCACAACAAGTAACTGAAAATTGCTGATAGTATTTGAGAAATAACCTCTTTTCTTCACGTAGCTTAACTTGGATGAATTTCAGGGGTCATTCTGGGTATAGTTTCATGCTCACTTGTTTAAGAAGACATAATTGAACTGAAAATGTCAGAAGAACAAAGGTAAGATAGTAAAAAAAAAAAAAAACTCGAGTGCCTTCGAGGAAAGAAATTAAAGTTTTCATACCTTTTCCTTCTTTTCATAACAGTAGATAGTGAAAAGACAAGTTTGTATTTATACAGCAAAAAAATGGTATCAACAGTGCAAGTGAACAGTTTACAGTTAATAGCATTGAAAAGTAGCAAGAATGACTGAGTGTTAGCAGATCTTGGCTGACGTGGTTGCCGAGCCGCTCTCCATCATATTTGAAAAGTCGTGGCTGTGAGGTGAGGTCCCCGGTGGCTGGAAAAAGGGAAACGTCACGCCTATTTTAAAGAAAGGGAGAAAGGAAGACCCAGGGAACTACAGGCCAGTGAGCCTCACGTCTGTGCCTGGGAAGATCATGGAGCGGATCCTCCTGGAGAAGATGCTAAGGCACATGCGAGATGAGGAGGTGATCCGAGACAGCCAGCACGGCTTCACCAAGGGCAGGTCGTGCCTGACCAAGCTGGTGGCCTTCTATGATGGAGTGACGGCATCAGTGGACCAAGAGAGGGCGAAGGATGTCGTCTACCTGGACTTGTGCAAGGCCTTTGACACGGTCCCACACCATATCCTTACCTCTAAACTGGAGAGATACGGATTTGATGGGTGGACTGTTCGCTGGATAAAGAACTGGCTGGATGGTCACAGCCAAAG
>VXAV01004720.1:147517-159157 GCA_013399715.1 Alectura lathami
AAAAAGAAATAAAGGTGCACAGAGGAGTTGCAGAACAGGTGATGTATGCAAAAAAAAAATAAAAATTTTTTTTTTTTTTGAAAGTCCAAGGGTTAACTTAAAAGATCCCCTTTCCAATGCTCCATTACCTCTAATAGAGCCAGGCACATTACACTGTGATTAAAATGAATTACACCTCTTGGAAGTACAGGTTCCAATACAGGCAGAAAATGTGGTGCAGATGTGACATCAGAAACCTTACTGGGATATTCAATGTAAACTGAGATCTCACCGTTTCACATGGACAGAGCTTTGGTCCATATCTAATCAAAATACCAAGACTGCAATTCTGACCCTGTTCAGGTAACAGATTTTCACCACGAGTTTTAAGTAAGACTCTTTCATTTTGCTTATAGATTAATAGCTACATCAATTGTGTCTTGAGTTGCTTAGTAAGCATTTTTATAGATGTTAATTCAGCTTTTTATGCTTCTCAGTGTTAACTAAATTTTAAGAATCAATGATTTGTTTCTAACTCCTAAGAAAATCCAGGGTGATTTGTTAAAAGCACCTGATTATTTTCCACTGATTAGACTGTTAATCTCATTTTACCATGCTAGGATTTCAAGATATCTGAGATCAAGCCTCTAGACTCTTACAGCCTGAATCTACCATTGCCAAGACAACTTCCACAATGAAGTGTTATATGAAATAAAGTTGTAAGACTTGGCTTGCACATGCAATTAGTTCTTGTTGATCTGCTCCTACATACCATCTGTGGACTCAGTGTCTTTGCCTATATAGTCCTGCAAACTGTAAATTCATCTAGAATGAAATAATAAGAACGTAATTACAGTGAAGGTAAAATTCCGAAGAATGAAGCTGACCATGGAGGGAAAAAATCCTAAGCCCTCAGAGGTTCAACAATATCCATGAGTGTTACCCCCAAAGGCGGTGTAATGTCTGAGCACTGCTAAACTGAAGTGCTAGCCACTACTTGTACTGTTACACAGATTTCTATCTCACCAAAATTTGACTTGGTAAGTTTCTTCTTAAAAATAGAATAAAAATAGAATAAAAATGATGCAGTATGAAGAATAATATCAAATAATCCATTTTCATCCTTTCTCGCCTGGCAACACATCTTCACATTTAATTGCCTTTGTTAACTAGCACTTCACAGCCACTGCACACATCGGTTTCTTGCTTCTGTTGCTGTTAACCAGAGTAGCAACCCAGGCTCAAACTGTGGGAAGAAGCTGGGCACCTGCTGAGAACTTCTGGGCATAAATGTCTCATGGTAGCCTCATTTGTGCTGCAGATATAAACCAGATTTTGTGTAACTCTATGAAGCCATAATTGCTGATTTCCCAGCAGTGAGTCTTTCCTTACGGCTCCTAATAAACCAACCGTGTTTTGACATTAGGAGAAGTTACTGTGATATTAGACGATGAAGCACACAGCAGTGTTTTTATTAAGTTCTTCTCCCACTTCCCTTATCAGAAAAAGGGACGCTGCTTTGCGTCATTGTTCTCCTACCACAACCAAAGTAATATTACAAACAGTAGTCAAATAGATGGCTCAACAACTGCCTTTGTTTCTGCTGTGAAAAGGCTAAGTAAAATAAAAGACTGCCTACATGAGGTTGTTTCTACTGTCAACCAGGGCTGACATAAAGCTAATGTTGCTTTTTCTTCTTCAACATGTCTTTAACTATTAAAAGAAAATGTTAAGTTTTTTTCAACAGCATCATCAAAATGTATGTCTCTTTGATTTTATCACCATTACATCCCTTTAAATATTGAAGGTTATTACATATTTTTTAAGAAAAGAACAACAACATAAAAATCAAATAGAAAAGCAGGGAAACAAAGTAAAAGAAGCAACAGAAAAATCATTCAATAAAATTAGGCAAACCACCAGATACATGTTACCTAATTCAACATCTGAAACTATGAATAGAAAATGGATGAAAGTTACATTTATAGAGAGCCTAAAAATTGCTATTTGAGGAAATGCTTGCTGATCTAAAATGCTTCATTCACCTTCATTTTCTAGTTCATATGTCAATGGCTTGTTGAATATAATCGCCAATAAAAGCTCATTTTGGCTTCTGTTGTATGATGCAAGTAGCTTGAAACCCATTTTTTTTCTAGTTTTACAAGGTTGAAATCTAATTTAACCTCAACAGTCTATAGGAAATTTTCACAGAAAACTGTGAAACTACTTGTAAGTCACCACTCCATGTAAAAAATTATAATTTCCAAGGTTGAGTATTGTTCGTATACCATACAATATATTGGATGGTATATTGTCTGTAAGTATCATAATGCAACATAGAATGTGACATTCTGCCTGACTTCCTCAGTGCTTTACTTTTTAGAGAATAATGTTTTCATAGTAACATCAAAATATACAATGTTTTATTTGTCATTGCTGTAGGAATTATCTGGTGAAATTTTTCTCAAGCAAATACAGTTATGTTCTGATAGCAGGGGCATGTATATAGCCAGAAAAAAGAATGTCTCTTTTATCAAACATCCTGAATAACACAACATAACCTTTTCTCATTGCAAGAGTCTAAAGATATATAATTAACAAATTAAAGATGAAAAAAAAATATGTTAAGTGTCTGCTGAACTGCTCTAAGCAATCTACTTGTCAAAATTATCTTCCTTTTACAATTAAGAATTAAGTCTGGCATAGACAGACCCTTAGAGGTGAGTTGAGCAAAGAACCTGTTGACTTTAATGAGATTTACAGGTCCCACACATTTATGAAAGTCAGCTAGTTAGATTCTTAAGAAAGTGTCATTATTTAAAATTCTTGCATGACTTGTATAAAATATTTCAGCAATATATCTGCTTGACAAGTATTGTTAAGGCATAACAGCCATAACTTCTAACAGCTTCTAGGGTTTATATATGCAACGCTTTTCCATGTTTAGCTTTGCTATTTTTTTATTTTTTTTTTTCCTGTAAATATTCTTGAGCACAAAAAGTCATGGTATTCATTTTCTCAGGAAGTAAGCATAAGGGGATTGAGCCACCAACATGAATTTCTAGGCTGAAACAGATAGAGCATTTTTTAAAATATCCATTCACCTCTGCTTTCTTTTCATGCAGTTTCATGCAGCCTAAGATTTTTATAGTAGCCTACAGGAATAAAGTGCCAACTTGTGCTTAAACTCAGTGCAAAGTAGGCAGCCAGCCCTTTAGCTTCTCTGAAGATTTCAGTCTCAACTTAGGATCAAGCATCTCTGAGTCAAGAAATCCCTGTTCTGCAATAGAATTTCTCAATCTTTGCAAGCTTTGTATTGCTGTGGCAAAGGTAGTGTATGCGCTGCATCTGCAAACCCTACCATTACTTGGTGCCTTTAGATTAAAAATATTTAGGACAAGGATTGTCTCCCTCAGGCATTAACACAATATAAATATTTACTACTACTTCTCCCGCATAGCACAAAGAGTGAACTTGCTTACAGTCATATCAGAATCTAACATATTGGACATACACCACAGGAAAATCTAGGAATTCCTACACTTTGCAACATGGACCGTGTGAGCTATTCAAAGAAAGGTTGGGAAACAAATTGTACTTCCTCAGCTAGCCTAATTAGGCCAAGCACAATGCTCACCAATGAGATGAGCTTGTGTCAATGCTGAGGTGACATTATGAGCTTGGATGGAGCTTTGAAACTTGGTGGTGTATTGCACTGTACTGGCATACTATAGAGATGCTATCTAGAGGTCGGGAGTAAGAGTGAGACAGGACTTAGTAATTGCTCTTTGATCCTTTTTAAAGTAAGAGCTACAGTGGAGAAGCAATCTTGTGCAGAACAAGATAATGTTCTCTACTACCACAACGTTTCTCTCTAAAACAACACTGATTTAATTTTTCTAGCTGTAATATTTATTTGGAAAAAACAGATGTTATGCATCACTGTTAATGCCTGTGTTTGGGTGTGTAGGGCAATTTTTAGTTGCTCTGCTTTTACTTCTGCCTTCAGTTACTCCTTTCAACTTGGTTTGTGCATAGATATGAAGCTGGATTAAGGATGCTCTAAACTGCCTTCATAGGCAATCACTGCTGTCGCTGCTTTATCTTGTGATGCCATTACTGAGAAAGTTATTCCACCTGAAGTGTGATGGTCTTGCAAATATATATTAAATTTTGAACTCTTGAGAAGTTATTTTTCTTTTTATTTTTCATTGATGAAATTTCCTGAAGAAATAGAAATCTATCCTGGACAAATGACTTGAAGCCTTAATAATGTTTTATTCTAACCTTGTCTTGTTTGTTTAAAATACCAGTGTGGGTTTTTTTTTTTTGGACACTTCTCCGAGATACGCTGAACCAAAGTCATTAACCATCAAATAATCTTCACAAGCAATCCTTAGGACCACAGATCTTGTAGTCCATCTATATATTATTGAATCATCTACTCTAATCTTCTCGCTATAAAATTACATGCAATATATAAAGTATTTACCACAGATCACCAGATTTTTTGAGCAGTAATGCTTAAAAAAAGTTAGTCATGCTGATTAAATCAATCATCTCAGATTTAACCAAAATTTGCTACAAGAAGGCTTACAGTTATTACAATCAATTAGTAGCAATGATGCTCAACATAGTTGTTATACAAATGTTGTTATAAATTATGATCTTGTTGCCCAGATATAATGACTCTGGATGACACAGCAGTTGTCTCTCAACCCATCATTTTAATATTTGATATTCAACATTGCACTTGTGCAACAGGGCATTGTTTGAAATACAGAGTCATGCTCTACTGCAGCTGATGTTTCTACAGATTTAGATGTTCTAGATTTTTGTTAAATACAAGAGAAAGCTGTTGGTCTTATTAATTAAGACCGACATTTAATATAATAGTCTACAAAAGCTCAAGGCAAAGGCTGAGATGAATAATCTGGTCAGACAAATGTACTACTGAAACACTTTAAATTCTACAGTGCATGCATTTCTTCAACAACAGGTTGTCAGAGTCTTGAGAATGACTTGCAACACTAACCACCACTGTGACTATGGTAGAAGGAACCATTCTGGATTACTTCCCACTTCAACCGTGAATCATCTCTATGGAGACCAATATGGAGACCTGCAAGGTGGAACTTAGTTGTAATGCAGTAAATTCAATGGAAGTTCAGGACAAGAAGGAAAAATTCACTGAAAGAAAGTGGAAAAATTTAGATGGTTCATATGCAATTTCTTGGATTGAAAATGGTCATAACTCCAATATTCTAGATATCAATCTCCAGGAAAATAAATCCTTCTTAATAACAATTATAACTTCTCTTTGTCATACAATCATCAGAAAAATACTTGATTATTCATTTCAGTACCAATACTTCCTATAAAATATTTGTCAACCAAATATAAGCCACTCTTACCCCTTCTTGTGAAATTGATATGGCAGCTGGCTCAGCGTGCTGCTGCCTCATCATGCTGCTCTGCCAACTTCACCTTTGGAAATTCACTAAAATTCCAGTCCTCCATTCAACCATCTGTAATATATTTGTATAAATACTATTTATCTCCCTGGCAGTATCACTATGAGACTTAAGTGCTTTTTGTAAGGCTACCTTAGAGTTATCAAGAGAAGACACCACACAAAGATAGATCTTTTTTTATGTCCAAGGTGGCCATCTCACTGAAAATGCCCTCAGCTAGTTCTTTTCTTGAATGTTAGTAGTGGGAGTGTATGCTTCCTTGCATGAAAGCGCAATGGCTGAAGTATCTCATATTATCAAATGTATCATTAACCCATTTCACCTAAACTGACATATAGAAAGGAAAGGAAGGTGCTTTTCTGCTCACATCTTAACAGTTTGACTTAAATTTCCACTCTGGCCATCATCTGTTGTAATGTGTTGTGTAATACAAACACTTAGTATATGTGATGGTATCAACAACAAGTGACTAGTCCTAGCATCCCTCAGGATAAAACATTCTCCAGACACAATGGCATTTAATTCAGGAGATAGTTGTCCTTGGATTTGGAGATGAATATCCAGGATTCAGTCTTCGCTCTGTTTCCACTGTCCAAAATACATTTGTTTGCAATAGATTATATGTGGATTTGAGTCCCGCTCAAGGCTATTAACTTATTTTTTGTATACTCAAGTTGCTCCTAACTAAATAAATACTCAAAAAATGACAGTTAAATCTAACTAAATTTTGCTCAGATTTGGGTTAGACATACCAAGAGACTGCTTTTCACAAACCTGTGAGGAGAACATGCAGCTTAATTGTCAGTTTCATTCAAGGCTGGTCTCTAAGACTGTGCAGGAAAGCATTAGATAACTGTGATTTTCTTATTAAAGTCAACATGGCCCTGAGATAATCCTATCTCTAGCACTTGTATCGTTACTGTACTGAAGCAACGTGCTCCTGATACAGACTGGCAGATTGAAATTCCTCTTTAGGTATGTTGATATGAATTCAAACTAGTTCATCTTTCTCTTCTGCTGGCAGCAGGGCACATATCCTTGAGGCCAGTTGTATGGAAGGCAGAAAAACACAAATACTTTATGTTTGCTCTCATTCCATGTTGTCTTTTTGATTGTGACCTACAGAGGACCAAAGGGCAGGAGCTCCTTTACCTTGATTCTAGAGAAGAGGGCAGTTAAGGACAGCACTCAGTTGTTTACAGGGTCCATTTTTTGTCTGCATATTTGCCACTTGGCTTACACTACATTGCAAATTATTTTGGGCAGGCCATCCTTTTAAATTTTTTTCTATGTTAGAACGAGCACAGTATTCTGGTCACGGTTATGATGGTGCTGTAGACAATAAACAGCAACAATGCTGTTTGTCAAGAAAAACAAACAAACAAACAAAAAAAAAAACAATCAAGCCATATGATGTAACATGCTCATATTTCATAGAATCATAGAATATCCTAAGTTGGAAGGAAGCCACAAGGATCATCGAGTCCAACTCTGTCAGTTTTGGGCCATGCCCACTGCCCTGGGGAGCCAGTTCCATGCCCAACACCTTCTGGTGCAGAACCTTTTCCTAACCCCCAGCCTGACCCTCCCCTGACACAGTTCCATGCTGTTTCCTTGGGTCCTGTCGCTGTCTCCAGAGAGCAGAGATCAGCACCTGCCCCTCCGCTACCCTGAGAGGAAGCTGTAGGCTGCCATGAGGCAGCCTCCCCTTCTCTGGGCTGAGCAAAGGGACCTCAGCTGTTCCTTGTAAGTCTTGCCTTCTAGATTCTTCCTTTTAGTTAAGATAACTGGATACTGTAATGCACTGTCAAGACAAGCAAGTGGGATAATATTGATGCTCTTTCTGGAAGAATTTACTGCGATTGCTCAAGGAAGAACTAAGGGGCTACTACTTTACCTTTGTCAGCACTGAATTGCTAGCAATGCAAAAGGAAAATATGTCACTTTTAACCACTTCCAAGAATATCTCAGAGCTTGGCTACAGGTTAGGGGGGGATAATGAAACAATAATGCTAAAAGAGACACTTTTGTCTGCACTTCAATTATTTCCTAAGGGCGAATGTTTTGTACAACTTATTTTTGCAACTGTGGCAGCTGGGGTGTCAATGGACCTCAATGAATTGCACTGAAATAAATCCTTCTCAGCTTCAGAGGACATAGGCTGTGAATTTTCTTTTTAATCCAGATGTCCCTCCGCAAGGCATCCAGAACATTTCCATAGCTTGGCTTTGCCAATCCATACTTAGTCACATTCAGCTTCTCTCTCCAGGCAGGTAATGCCTTAATGAGGAAACGACACCAAGGAAGCAAGCAGGCTCCTTATGGAGGAATGTACTATACTCTCTGCCTGAAAGGACAAGAGGACCTAACCACAGATATCTTGAGTACATGAAAATTTAAAACTGCCAGTGAGGATGGTCAGCTGTTGCTTCTTTCATTCAGGATTTGCATGACTTGGAGTAGACTCCCTGATATCAATTAATGGAGCAACATATTAGCTAATAAGGCTAAAAATGGTAGAACCTTCTATAAGGAGAACAATGCTGATATGAAAAATAGAAACAGCAACTGCAAAATGTAATTTAAACTATTGTCAACATGCATATTGTACTTACAAATGTCCTTGTAATACATTTTTTAAAAAACAATGAAGTCTCGGTAATATAAACCTTGAAGCAATAGTGGAGAATGTTCCCTGGTGTATGCGAATCACAGCAGAAAAGGATGAGTGAAGTGCAAATGCCACAGCATAATTCATATATAGAACATTTTAATTGTGGGTAATAGCAGATTTCCAATTTTGTAAGTCAAGGGACTGTGTTCATTTCTAAGACAGAACTGAATATATTAACTGCCCTTGAAACACTATCAATATTTCTTCCTGCACAGAGCAAGGCACAGTAAAATGCATTAAAAGATGAAAGCTCTTTGATCCTTTTGAAAGCTTAAAGATACCAGAATAGTGCCAATAAGTTTTGAGGAAGAGGCTAGACAGAATAAGAATATTATTAATTGCCAAGATAACACAAGATCCCAAAATAGTGACATCGAATGTACTAAGGATTACAAAAATATAAATTGTTCGTAGTTCTACCGACTGTGTCTTTTAGGCCACCATGAGTTCCTTTTTTTTCCCATCTATATTCAGATGAAGTCATAAGTATGCAAACATATTTGATCTTCACATACACAATAGCTGTATTTTTTTCAGCTCCCAATTAATATTGGACAGAAAACTGTCCTGGATCATATCACACTGTAGTCAGAAACAGACTGAATAACTGGAATCCCAAAAGTCATTTACAAGAGCTGTTGAGTTTCACTCAATGGTCCACTGGATCTGCTGCGTTCAATGGTCTGCTGGGGTTCTGCTGCCAATTACCCGGCAATTTTTTTTTAGGAAAATTTCATCTTGTAGCTTCTCATTCTTTGGAAATAATGTAAATTATCTCTGGACTCCATGTTAGTCTGGTGGAGCTATACTTGTATTATGTTATCAGGCCTCTCTGTGATTTGACTTCTACTAATAAAAGTAAGAAGTAAATTTACTGACCTGAATGTAATGGCCATCGCAACTTGAACATTCCACAGGCTGATGTTTGGGTCTAGCTGCAGCCTGCAGTTTTTTTTAAACTATGAACAGTCTCTAGTTAGCTTGTACTATGCACAGCCAAGGTCTGTTTTTCACTGGTTATATCAGGCTTTGGTTTCAGTTAAAGGTAGAAAAATGTAGGCATTATGTCTCTTTCTCTCTGTTCATATAGAACCCATTCTGCTCAGTGTAGCAACCTCATGCAAACCAGTTGGATAACTCATCAATAGTTTTATAAATAATGTAGGAAATTGTTATTCCATTTTTCACTTCAAAATGGAATCAAATATTTAAATAAATTTAATTTATAAATAAATTTCAGATTTGAAATTAAAATAAATTTCAGATTTAAATAAAAATCTGAAAACACTGTTCTGGATCACAATTCTAATCAAAATGGAAATATTTCATATTCCTTTTAACCTTTCTAAACTTGAAAAAAAAATCATTAAAATTTCAAACAGAATGTATGAAAATGAGACACTTAAGTCTGGTACAGACAATGTACTTTAAATTTTTACTGAACAGAATTTGTCAAAATGACACATTTTGTATTTATATTATATGCCATTTTTCCATCAAAATTTAGTAATTATAAAAAAAAATCATCTGGTTCTGCTCAGGATGCTGTAGGAATTTATACTAGAAGATCGATAAATGAGGTAATAAAATGTAATTGTACTTTCCTCTTTAGCATAGTTTCATATGCAACACTAGAATCCTTAGGGAAGCTTCCTGATGCATAATAGATTTCATTCTCCAGAGTCCAGTGCATTCACTGCTGATAAGGTCTCCCATAGCATTTGCACTATGGCAGCCTCCAAGGGCTCGACTAACAACTAGAAGCCTAATGTACTAGGTACTGTCAAAAGAAAGAGTTGAGGAAGTCCTTACTTTAAAAAGGGTGAGGAAACTCTCATGTTGTCAGGATGGATACTACACTGTATGCTCCAACAGCACAGAATATAGTCTTCTTGCTTTCCCAGTGAATCTGAGTCTGGAAAATGCAAAAGAAGAGGACACTCCCTTTGTTACCTCCTCCCCCTGAGCTGCATGCATTTGTGAGAACCTAAAACTTCCATTTACTCTGCAGCTTTTAACAGGAAGTTCATTTTTTAATCTCTTGGGACATGGACAACCTGGACTCTTGTTGGAGCACTGCTGCTTAGTGGAAGAAAATATAGAAGACAGTGCACTGTCTGCTCTGACTCTTGTCTAGCCTAGTGCTCTGAAAATGCTTGCATGCATTTCTCCTCCACCACCCAATTTTGAACAATGCTCAGAAAACTCAGCAATGTCTGATAAAGATAGTTAAGAGTCTGTGCATCTACCAGTCTCTCGTTCCTTCCCTTACCTTCCCCCCTCATCCTTCCACCAAGAGAAAAGTAACCCATTTCTGAGATCAAAATGAAAGTTCAGCCAGGCTCACTGTGCATAACATTCTTCACCCACGCTCCTTCATTCAGAAAGGAAAGTGTAAAGATGCGTAAACAACAAATAACCTCAAAAAGAAATAAAGCTCGCTCTCAAAAAAAAAAAAAAAAAAAAAGGAGAAGAAGAAGAAGAAGAAGAAGAAAGTTATCAAATATGCATTTGTTTATCACAGTCAAGTTTTATAATTCAAACCTGATTCATATATATTTTATGAAGAGAATATCCATTGTGGTGCAAAATTAAATGTATTTTGAAACTTGTATGTGACATTTATCTATCTGCTCTATCAGAAAAAGTTGTCATATTCATTCAGACATATATTACTTTTTCAATTTCCTGTCAGTAATGTTTTCTTAATGTTCTTTAGGGTGAGACCACACAATTTCTCATTTCTCATAACAAAGACCATAACTCATTAGAATTATGTTAATCAGTTTATACCTAGAAAAGTTGCATCACTTTTTTAAAATTGTGAACAATTTGCACCCTTATCCATGACACACACATCTTTTTTATTTTATTTATTTTTTTAAGATACTAGAAAATTGTTGGCTCCTTTTCCCCCTTTTACAGATGTTCATCATATAAAATACAAACTTATGGTGCATTCTTATGATGATTCAGGTTCTATTGTCAGCCACAAAGATAAAAAAGATAGCACAAGTATTGAAACTCCTTATCACATATCTTCCTTTCCATAAGGGGGTGGTTCTGATAGGAAATTTGGGAAAAAAAACTGTGTAAGAATAAGCTGTGCTGTGCAGCAGGCAAGGCCAAAGGGTCATAGTTAGAGAAAAAACATAAGCCAATTAGAGTCAGTTAATTGACAAGAGGCTACATACAGAAGACTGGCTGGAGAGATGCGAAGTGGAAATGGCAACTTTTGTCTCGGAATTGCTATTACAGTGACACAGTAATAAGAACATTACCTTGTGCTCCATACACTCAGTGCAGGTCCTGCAAAGGCTGTTCAAGTGTACTGGGTCTAGCCCTGTGTAAAAGGCTGTATGATTCTAAGCTTTTGTTTCATAGGCTGCTACCGACACTATTGTTTAGGGTGTACGTGGCAAGGTTTTGCAAGCCAGAAGGCTTCAGGGGTGGCCTCTGTGAGCAGGGCCCTGCAGCTGCCCCATGTCAGATCAGAGCCAGCTCCAGCTGGCT
>VXAV01004722.1:8096-18563 GCA_013399715.1 Alectura lathami
ACCGGGCGCTGCCTGCGGCTCCCCGCCCCGGCGGGGGCTGTCTCCTGGCCGGCCCAGCGCTGCGCCCCGCAGCCTGCCCTGGCTCTGCGGAAGGGCTGGGGAGATGCCTTCGCCGGAGCTGGGAGGTAAAGTCCTGGTTCATTGCTTGGCTTTGAAGTGATGACGGCGTGACAGGGGGGAGCAGCAGGATGACAGGGAGCTGGACACCCTGCCGTCCTGATTTTACCGAGGTTCAGAAAGGATGCTGAGCCATTTTCTGTACTTCGTCTGGCGTTTTTCTTTTTTGTATGTCATGTGCAGACTGATGCTGCGTGTGCAGGCTGGGGGCTAGGATCAGATTTGAAAGGGTTCCTCCTTCATTTGCCCTGTACCTTGCTGGTTCGTAGCATTTTAGACTTGCAAAGAAGTGTTTTAGGCATTGCAGTATCTTCCTCCATCCCTCCTGCTTCTCCATTCTGCTGGGTCCTCCCAGTGTTCTCTGCTGACCCTGCTGAATGGCAGCCCCTTGCAGGAGGACAGCTGGCAGGGCCTTGGGTGTTCACGTCCAGCCTAGCTTTCAGCATGTGGGCTTCTTTACCAGGGCATCTCCAAACCTGGGATAGAAGCTCCAGTGGGCACTTGGCAGCCTTAAGTGATTTGCAGAATTTGGACTTGCAAACACATTTGTTTGATAAATTGGGCTTTTTAGTAAGGCGGCTCTGGACCTAGCCCCTGATCTGGAGGAATTACCTACAGATGAAAATAGCACTGGAGAAGAGGTCAGAGTTTGGTCCATAAAATATACAAAGGAATTTGTTTGGCATCTAACTGCCACTTCAGTTATTTCCACATTTGCAAAGAGATACAGAGATTCCTCTTTTCTCATTGTATTTTTGGTCTCTGCTGCGACGGGGACGTGATTGAGGAGGCAAGCTGCAGGCAGTGACTAATGAAGTGTCTCAGATGTCTTTCCATGATGAGACAGCCACCACTGTGGAAAATGCTGCTCTTTTTTCTGGGGGGAATTTTATCTCTTGCTGTTTGTTATAGAAAACCCACTCTCCTGGTCTTTATTTTAGCCTTCAGCAAAGGAGAAAGGGGTTTTCAGGCAAGTCAGCAGGAGCTCTTTTTCTGGAACTTCAGCAGATTCTCGTTGTAGTGCTCAGGTTAGGCTTTGTTTCCGGCTTGCCCCAGTCTGAGCTGTTACAAATGCACCCGGACTGGTCTCCCCATGCTGCCCAGCACCATGATGCTGTGCCTTCGGTTGGCACAACCTGCCAGCCCTGCTGCTGTGAGCAGTCTGCTCAGTCGAGGGATCTCACCGGAGCTGTGGCACCAGGCCGTGCGGTGAAGCAGTGGCAGTGTCAGTGCTTGGCGTGTTGGTGTCTGGGATGTGCAGGCAGGTGCCTGTTGCCAGTGCATGGATTGGCTCTTGTGATGTGTGCAGTGACAGCAGCAACCGTTGGGTCCTTGGATTTTGCGTGTATGCAATGTAGGGTCTCTCGTTGCTTATCATTCATCCGTCTGTGGCTTTTATTCTTCAAAAGCTTGGACCTGGTGGGCAGCAGGACTCCCCATCAGTAGAAAATGCTGAAGACTAGGTGTGGAAGCTGGGGCACAATGTGGGAAGGAAGCAGAGAGAAGAGAAAATGAAACCTGGTAACTGTAGGAGATCAGGGGAGGTGTGACACTTGCTTTTATTGGGAGTGCACTCCCTTGGTGTGGGTCTAGGGAGGAGCAGGTAGCTGAGAACATCTCTGTTCTGTGGGATTACCTGGGCTATGCCCCATCCTCTTGGTGCTTTGAGGGTGCTGTGTGGTACCTGGGATGGGGCCCAGCTCCGCCCCAGGGGCTCCCCAGCAGAGGCAGGTCCCTGGCGAGGTGAGCCCTGGACCCAGGAAAGTGACCCAGGGCTCAGCACCCAGCTGCTGCGGCCACTGCTCCTGCCAGCGGTGGCGGCAGTGCGGGTGCAGGACCGCACGCAGCAGTCAGATCGTGCTGCTGCCCAGCTCTTCTGCCTTTCAGATTCTGCCTTTTCTGAGTTGGTGCTGTGCGAGGCACCTGCGGCCAGTGACGGATTTGGGCCTGCTGTTCTTGCTGCATCCCCAGGAATAAGCTGTCCTGCCTCCTCCAGACATTTGCATGTGGACGAACACGGGAGAGGTTTAAAAGCAGGAGAAGCTGATTATTTTTGCTGCGTGGTTGGCCCCAGCTTTCAGAAAGGCATTAACTATGAATCCTGACAACAGCCAATCATGTAATGTTTTAGAGGGTTGTGGCTATTTTGGGTGTTGGGCAAGTGGGGGTGAAAGCAGAAATTCAGCTCAGTGCTGTAACTGTCTGTTCCTGTCCCTTTCATTATCCTCATTCCCTTTGATATGGAAATGTTGGCCACCCTTGCCCTCTGGAATGGTGCTCAGGTGTAATAATGTGGGACATCTGTCTGCTCTGAGCCTGTGCTCCTCACCCCCTTCTTGTCAGGGCCGGATTTTGTGTGCACTCAGAAAACCAGTGAGTAGCTGCACTTTCAGGCAAAACTGCCCATGCAAAAAGGAGCTTCAGGCGCTGCAGTGCACGCCGAAATTGTTTGTGCACATTTTCCCCAACCTCCTGTGTTTGAGAATGTCCCTGAAGGAGTCCAAATACTATTACTAGGAAGGGATCATTAACAGCCAGTCCTTCAGAGACCCTAAATGTGTTTGTTATCTTGAATGAACCATCGATGGGAATGGTGTTGTGGGGCCCTGGCGTTTGGTGCTCCTCCAGTCAAGTACTTCACTGGCCTTTGAGGAGTAGGCATTAAAACACAATTCTGTAATTGTCTTGAAAAAAGAGCTGCTCTGCCAGCAAGCTGTACAGTCTCCTGAGGTAGGTGTCAGTTGTAAAAATTTTACTTTTTGGAAGGAAACATGGTTGTGACAGCTTTGGCACTCCAAGTTAGGCTTTGTGTAATAGCAAACTCATTGGAATCACTGGATGATCAAAAAATAAAGGTCAAGGGAAGACCTTCTCCAGAAAAAGAGCAAATGTGCCTTTGCCCATTGTGCTTCCAGCCTTGGTATTGCAGCCGTGAAATCCTGCGAAAGAGATGGGCTTAAAAGCATGGACGAATGTGAAACTAATTAGCTTGATGTCATTGTCCAAGCTGAATGAAGTGCTGAAAGAAAAAAAGCATTTGCAATGAAACACAGCGTGGATCTAAACAAATTCTTTCAGCTTTAGTAATAATCTGTAGCACTTCCTTAGTAAATGAATGACTGGGGAATTTTTGTTTCAGAGCTGCAGTTGTCCTCTGACACCATTACCACCAAGCCTGCACAGTGTGGCCTGGGCCTGCTTGTCCAAGGGCTTTTGCCACAGCACTGGGCCAGGCTCTTTCTCTCGCTTGTATCAAAGTGTTTCTTTCTGCAGGCAATCATGGTAGCTACATGTGTCAACCAAGCATGCAGCTGCATGCACAGTTTTTCCTGTTGCTTTGGAGTCCTGCCTCTTAGAGATCAGGCTGTGAATGATTATGGCTTTAAATTTGTTTTGCAGCTAGCATGGTCCCTGAGAGTGCCTTCATTTCCAGAAGCAGCTGGTCGATGGATTTCTCTTTAGATAAAAAATTTTCTTTACTCTGCCCTGTGCAGAGCTTGTTGGCTGCAGGGAGGCTCGTAGCTGCAGTTATGGCTGCTGTGACATTCCCGGGATTCCCATCACCACCCTCGTTTAAACATCCCCCAGCCCTACTATAAACAAGTGAGAGATGCTCACCCTGCGCCCTGGCCGGGAGCCAGGGATACCAGGCGCTCCAGCTGGAGACAGAAGGGGAGCACAGAAAACAGTGTCAAGTCATGAATCACCTCGGTGAGGATCGACAGCCGCCACCAACAAAACCAGACAAACCCAGGGCTCGCTGCTTAAACAGGCAGTTTATTTCTCATCAAAGTGGCAACGTGCAGGCGAGCTGGGAAAGCAGCAAAGCACCGCTGGCAAGCAGCTGCCTTTGCTCCATGCACACAGGCTGCCTCCGCACCGTGTTCGTTTGCAGCAAGATACCTGTAGGGCTGTGGCTGTAGTCTATGGGCCTCTTAGCTGCTTCTGGCTGGTTTCCTAAGGTGACAAAGCCTACGTAACGGTGCTGTGTACCATGGGGCCCTTCTGGCAACCTCTGAAGATGCTGGACAGTTTCAACCAAATTTGAGAGAAGATTAGGAGTTTCCAAGACTGCTATATTTCTACAAGTTTTATGACACTCTGCAGGTGGAAGGAGAATCAGGCTCAAATCAGCACCTTGTCACAGCAGAGGCATGGAGAGTACTGCTGCTGTGGAGCCTGTCTGGCAGCTATGGCCGATGTGTGCAGGATCCGTCCTGATGGGCTTTGGGGGATTTAGGTGCAGCCCACCAACTCCTGGCAGGTTTCCAGGTGGCACAGCTTCTTTCCTCGGGAACTTCTTACTGCCTGGCCTATATATGTTGTACCCCCTCACATGTATGGGATGACAAAGGCTAGGGGGATGCTGCATGGCAGGTGAAGTTGCAGTGAAGTTTTCCTTGGGTACTGCAGAAAGTTTGTGGGTCCACAATCTTACATTTCCTTGGCACAAACAGCCTCATCCCCAAGGAGGAACCACGTTTTTTTTTGCTGTATGGTGTGTCTTGCAACATTACTTTGGAAGGGTTGGAGCTCTGTTTTGCAAGGCGATCTCTCACTGTACAACTGATGCCAGTAGATCCTCATGATTAACTGCACGCCCTAGGCAGTCCTCCTTCATCTATGCCACACTGCAGCGCTTCCCATTTGGCTCGTCTGTGTGCTCTGTGGCTCTGAGGTCACCTCCAGCAGCCATCCTCCGTCTGGTTTGAACTGGGAGCGCATGGCCCCTTGCCTGTGACCGCGCAGTGCAGCCAGCTCCCTCCTGGTTGCCGTGTGCCCCCTGCTTCTGCAGGGTTATATGAGGAAAGCTGAAACTCTCTTGCCAGAGGCAGGGGAGCGAATGCAGTCTCCAGCAGACCTGAAACAACGAACAGCTCGGAGAAGGTGTGCTTTCAGGACAGGTGCCAGCACTGAACCAGCACCAAGAAACTGTGGCAGGTTTACAGAAATGCCACAGGCAAAACGAGAGCTCTGCTAATTCACAGGCTCCTTGGGTTTGACAGGCAATCGTCCAGCCTCACCTCTTGTATAAGACTGGCCCCTTCATTTCATGTAGTAACCCCGTCCCACACCCAATAATATGTGCTTGCCAGCAGCGCGTTTGGGAAGTTAACCAGCCTGAGTGGAGAACTGAACAGAGACGGGGAATCTACCGCTTCCAGTGGCTGAACAGCCACACTCCACAGAACCCTGTTTTGTTTCTAATCACAAGTTACCCGGTTATGGCATCCGGCTGTGGTCATCATTCTTCCTTTTTACAGGAGATGAAAGGCTTTTTGAGTGCCCAGTGTTTACTCCACGGGATTACAGTGGCATAAAGGCACTTTCTTCTGTTTGAGAGGCTGAACAGGTTGAGCTAACTATGGGGCAGACGAGGCAGCTGTCAGCCGTCGGAGTCTCTCCCCCCTCCTTTCGCCAGTGGCCAGCACCCCTTTTAATGCTAGGAAGCGATGCTTTTGCTGGAGCTGTACGTTGGCATCAAGTAGATTCCGTTGCCCCTGCCCGTCACCTCCTTCTGAGTGCCTGCTGCAGGGACTCAGGCTGGATTTTAACCCGAGTTCCTGAGGGGAAGTGCTTGGAGCTGCTGTATGTGGAGCAAGGTGCATGTTGAGTTAGAGAGGGACAAAATCTGCTCTAGCAGGAAATCTTTTCTGAGTTGTGAGTGCTTTAAAGGGCCAAAATGAATTAATCACTGCAGGGAAATAGGCTCTCTCATCTGCACAGAGGGTGGGAGAGAGAGAAGAGAAAGCGCTCTAGAAGGGAGAAAGGAAAGAGAGGTCCTTGCAGTGTCCCTGTCAGTACCGTTATAAATCTCTGAGGAAAGAGGGGAAACAATAGCAGCAGAAAGCTTCCAGAGCAAAGGCAGATCTCTTCCTGACTAAAGGCTGCCGGCTCTGGACCTTGGTGGTTAGTTTGCTTTGGTGAACACAGTAACCACTGGCATGTACTTGTCTTTCTCAACAGTGGACTGCCTGCTAAACAGACCAAGTGGTGATACTGAGGGCAATATCCTAGCAGGAATGTAGCTGAGCCGTTGGATCAAATTCTGGATTTGAACCAAACCAGTTCTGTTTTGGAGAAACTAAACTGTCCGGTGGGCTGGAAAAACTCTGGGGAACCTTGACCAAGGTTGCTAGAGAGCGAAGTAGCAGAGAGTTTCCATCCAAAAAGGATCCAGGCAACATCTCCTTACAGTAAACAGAAGAAAGCCTTGCAGTTCAGTGATCCTTAAGCACAAGGGGGAGTGGACGAGGCTGCTGGGAGCAGGCTGAGAGCCCTGGGAGGTTTTATGCTGACAGAGCACATCTGTAGAGGAGAGCAGCAGTGGTGGAAACCCCCTGGGGGACCCTCAGCACATGCTGTCCGCATCTCTGGGTGCTCCTCACATCTTCCTGGTCACGACTGCGGGTGGGGAAGCAGGTCAGGCCGTTGGCATTATTAACAGCAAATCTGACAGCTGGGCTGGCCAGTGGAACAGCCCAGGCATTCGGTTTGTTTATTTTTCTTCTGCCTTTGGCGCTTTCGCTCTTTGCAGAAGAAGGCCTGAGTGCATTGCTAACACACCACTCAGGGTAAGTGCTAAACGAAACTCCCACTATTTTGAGGAACATAGCTCAGGCATTTTTAAAATAACTGCTGCTTCATCATGATTCTTGGACAAATTGAAACTAAAACTTCTTCCCCGCTGCATTGTTTTTGCCAGTTGTACTGATAGGCTGCTCGGTAGTTGCAAATCCACAGTGTATCAAAGTACCCTAATTCTGCTCTCAGTTGTCCTAACTTGACACTCTGGAGTCGTTTCATTAACGTCAGTGGAGATGCTTCCTCCTTACGTTGGCGCAGAGCTGGTTTGGCCGTGAGCCCCCGCCATGCATGAAGGAGAGCTTCTCCTCTCCCCTTCCGTGGCCAGGGAGAGCTGAGCAGCAGAGGTGAACTTGCTGCAATGCAGAACGTGAGCACGTGATTGCTGGGGACCAGAGAGCAGCTGTCCTTTCTCTGGCATGTTAAGTGGCTTCTCTGAGAGCACATTTTCAACTGGAGGCTGTTGATTTCCTCAGTACATGCTCTACAGTGCTAGGGAGACAGACCTCAGCATTGCCCATGGCCTGCTTGGAGAAGCTCTTCAGAGGCACATGCAGTTCTCCTTCTTTCCTCTCTCGAATTCCAAATCCCCTCTTTGGCATCCTGGTGCCTAGCATCATAAGCCACTTGCTCTCTTGGCCTTAAAAACAATGAGTCTCAGGGTGTTAGACTTTTTGGAGAAGCTATGGTCTATTTTTAGCTGAACTGCTTTTGAGAGCAGTTGGGTAGGTGTAGGTGCAGTGTCCAAGGATGAGGCCTGGAGCTCGTGGCTGCTGAGATGCTGAGCAGAGCTGTGGTGAGTCTGGCAGCGGGAGGTTTGCTGGTCCCTCGGGGGTGTTGCAGGGAGGGGGCTGGAGTGGGTGTAGCTGGTGATATGTACAGGCAGCCAAAACCTGGTGTTGTAATGTCTGAGACAGTCTTAGTTTGGACAAGGCCCCGATGATATCACCCTGCAGAACTGTTAACGGCAGAGCGCAGGAAAGGAAATGTTCACAAGTCCTTTCCGGACCTGTAAAGGAGAGGAATTAATGCTCCTTCTTCCCATGCACACGGCTCTGCTTGGAAATGGCTTTCATTCATGACCAGGCATCAAGAGACAATTCTTCCTCTTCTTTCTTCTCCTTGTTGCTGCCATCTCTCTACCATGTGCAGCAGAGAGTGCTGAGGGCAGAGAGTACTGACAGCAGTGTCTGTCCAGTACTGGCTCCCTGCAGGGACACTGAACTCTGCATCCCATCCTGCAGTTTTACTTAATCCATTTCCACAAGAGGTAAACAGGCAATGGTGCTTTCGTTGTTACTTCAGAGCATCCACAAAGAGATTAAGTTCTGCAGGAGCCCTCCCGTGCTGTGTCCTGGTGGCTGCTGTCTTTACAGCTTGCCTTGCTGTCCTACATAACCACCAGCCTCTGTCAGAGCCAGATACGAGTCCTACACCAAAGGCCTGATTGACTGCAAGATCTTCCCCATACACTCTGGCACAGCACAGCCCTCCTGCTTAGGAAAGCATCTCTTTCCGGAGGAGGTGGCGAGCAAGACCAGGCAGAGAATGCTTAGCTGCTCTCAAATCTTCTTTTTTAGCATGATCCACCCACTGTCACAGTATCCTTGGGAGGATGGGAAGGAGGAGCTCGGAGCTGGAGCCATTTCCTATGAATTAAGAGACCAGTATCCTGCACGGCACAAGGAGTGTGAAGAATGATGTCAGCCAGTGACTGCTAGAACTAGGCAATTATCTTTGTGATTTTTCTCAAATCAAGATGTGGAGGACATATGTGAAACATTTCCCTCAAGAGTTTCATGCAGCAAGACCTGCAGATTGACAGGGCAGTTGTGTCATACTGAGAGCAAGTGAAAGCAGGGCCTGTTAAGCTGCTTTGACAGGGAGAGCTTTCTCCTGTAGCCAGCTGCTGATTGCCCGATGTGCAGTCTCCCTTTCCCTCTCCTCCAGCACTCAGTAGCATGGGCTGGTCTTCCTCCTCCATCTGTGATGGATGAGATCAGCGTGCAGCTCCCGCCCTCCTGCTCACACAAGAGCCAACTTCGTGGGCAATTCAAGGAAGGGGTAAGGCAGATAACAGTCCTGGCCTGCGGCTTTCATGAAACTTAATGTCCTGGGCTCACCTGTTCCAGCATGGAGGCTTGTCTGCAGGCTGGCTGAGAAAGGGCTGTGATGATTTGTTTGTGCTTGGGAGCATCATTTTGGTAGCAAGCGTGGTGCTACCCTTGTGGAACTAGAAAGATAAGAGGTGGAACTGACTTCTCAATATCTTTGACTCTTTTTTTTTTTTTTTTTTGGAATGAAGCCCAGAGGACTGCAGTGGGGAGCAAGCTAGACAGGGAGTCTGTGTTGTGTTATGGCTGCAGGATAAGCCAGTGTGATTTTCCCCTCCGACGAGGAGAGTCTTCCCCCAAACAGTTCACCAAACATTGTAATCTGAATCGAGGGTAGCTGGAGTTGCTGACAGACTGGGGAGATAGATTGATCATAATACTAACCAGTTTAGCCAAAAGATGACTAAGGTGGGGAAAGGATTGTTGACTCCAAACATCTGTGAGGAGATGGGGATTGCATTAACAAAGGAGAAAATTGAGACAGGAAAGTACTTCCTAGAAGTGAACTGTGCCTCCCCAGGGAGGGGGTGGGGGTCCCATATCTGGCAAGACAGGAACAGCAATAAGTAATAACAAACCTGATTACTTGCCATGTACTGATAACAAATAATGTAAAATGAGTCTTGATAAAGAGCTAGATAACAACCTGATAACAACCAAATGCAGAAGCTGGGGGCACGAGCAGGTTGGGACTGCGGGGGATTCTGATGCTGGCAGCGTGTGCCTGGGAGTTCTGATGAGTTCCCTGAGCCATAAAGCCTGTATTTAAGCTTTTCTTCACTCAGTACTTTGGATCAGAAGTAAGTTCAATTCCTGGGCTCCTTCTCTGAGATTTTTTATTCAAAGTAGAAGCGTGGTACAGCAATGATCAGCTTGTGCTTTACTCACTGGCAGTGGGATCCCAGAGACAACCACACAGCTTCATGTCACTCGTATGCTGTTTGGAGGGGAAAGATCTCCCAGCAGAGGAAACAGAAAAGCAGATTGAAGTTTGTGGGGAGTTGTTCTCTGATATGAGCCAGGGGCTGGAGCAGGGACTTGAGTGGACAATCAGATCCAGGAGTGTGTGAGAAGCAGTTCCCCTGAGATGTGGCCAAGACCCTGGATACCCTGGCCAAAGGGAGCCCTGACTACAGAGCAGACTGAGCTGTGGAAGAGAGGAGCAAGCGAGCCCGGCCATCCAAATTACAGGGCCAAGCGTGAGGGTTCCTCTGTGCCCAGTAACAATGTCCTACTGATATGCCATTCAAAAAGGTGGGTTGAAGTCCAGGGCTCTTCAGTGTTTTGGGTCTTTGGCTCGGTGAGTGATGATGAGTCCTTTATTTAATTTGGCAACACTGGAGCAAAGTGGCGATCCCGAAACCTTGGTTTTGTTTAGCATGGGCTGTAGTGCCAGCTCCGGCGGGTTAAAACGTGAAAGGGGAACACCCTTTGCTTGTGCCCTTGACCAACTTATCTGTTGATGATTATCTCCTTACTGGTAGTCATAAGATAAGAGGGAAAATGTGACTGAGAGGGTGCTGGGAGAACCAAGGCAGTGCTGTACATCACCTGCCGCAGCAGTGGAAGAGGAAACGGTTGACTCAGGGCCTGGGAGCACAGCAGTGGCAGGACGGAGGTGGCAGCTGCCGTGCAGGGCTCCGGCTGAGAG
>VXAV01004724.1:2547-15575 GCA_013399715.1 Alectura lathami
AAGTGTCATTGCTCATGCTTTTTAAGTTTCATCATTACAGTGTATTTTTTAAGTCAGCCTAAAGGAGTTTTGGTGAAAACAGGAAATGCATTTTGTATTAGTTTACCGTGTGACGTCCCGATATTAAGGTTTTGTACAGGGTTTGGGAAAGCACAGCAGTGGGTTCCTCAGATGCAGTGCAGCTTGAGGAGGACAACTTTAATATGAGGGACAGCCAAAAATTTCCATCTGTTTGGCAGACAATGTTGTATTTCCACATTTTATTGTCCTTATTACCTTATTGTCCTTAATGCCTGCTGCATTAAATTACAACAAAAGAAAAAAAAATTCTTCTAGAACAGGTTTCATGACTGACATTTGTTTCACAAGTTTATTGGTGTTCTAGGTCAGAATTCCTATTTTTAGAAAGTAAGAAAGAGAAGAATATCCCATATTTAATTTTAAAAGAAACATTTTGTTGGCTTTAGATGCTGTTGGAAAAAGTAGATACTCAACATTTACAAAAACAGTTATGCAAAAGATTTCAGGTACTTATCAAAAAGAGATTGAAATTTTAGGAATTTAAAAGATTATTCTTGAGAGTGTGGTGCTGACAAAATTCAAAAGTTTTGGATTTTTCTTTTTTACTTTGTTGTTATTGTTTGTTGCTGTCTGTTTTGTTGTAGTTGTTGTGTGGTAGGCCAAACTGAGAATTCCGTTGGCAGTTTGATGTTTGTTACGTGACTTTTCCCTGGGAAAAATGTGATCTGTCGGAAAGTAAACTGGAAAGAGTAAGAATAAACACGCTTAACTATTGATTGTAATGTGCCTTGTTCAGAGTTGTACTTCTCAGGACAGAGTGAAGGAATTAACAAAATCATCTACTAAAACCCTCTGAAGTGACAAGAAGCTGCTTGTATATTTCATGACATTCTCTAACTCCTCCCTCGTTTCATGTTTGCAATTCTAATCAAATGATATGCTTTCTATTTTAACAAAGAACTACTTCCGATAATTGTTCTGCAGCACTATAACAAGCAGTTTTGCCTCTTTCCATCTCATATGTACAGAGTAATGCTGATCATCTGTTTGTTATACGGGATTCCAAGTCCTCTAGGGAATGTCAGTTACATATTCCTTAGTACTAGCTTTTGCATTAACATCTCGGATTTGGCTGAAACAAGTGTAAAAGTTAATGTAGCCAGACAGCTCCCTATTGGTTACACATATGAGGACACACAAGAGTGTAATTTATTCCTTCTGTTGTTAATTGTAGTTTATGCACATCAGTTGCCTTGCATTCTGTTTATTTATCTAAGCGTGTTGTAACAAAACAGTCATTTTGCAGTGTCCTGTTTTAAGATTAATCCTACTGCACTCAGAGCAAAGAACAAAAGTCAGCACGCGTTCTGTGAATTTATTTACTTTATTTACTCACCTGTAGTCAGCTCCATGCTCTAGGCTGAAGGGTTGCATCCTTTGCTTGTAAATGCATAAACATATATTTGCCATGATTTCCCCATTTTATGTTATTTTGTTTTTTAAGGAAAATGGCTAAAGCGTAATGATTAAGAGCTGATTTGAAATTTGTGATGGTTTGACAGTTGTACTAGATGATCTTAGAGGTCCTTTCCAACTATAAGAATTATGATTCTCTGGTAACAGCTATAACTGATATTGTCAACAAGGCCAACCACACTGAAGTTATTCTAAAAATACACTGATGAAATCTAGACTTAAAAGTCTTTCAGAACAAGGAAATTCCACTGTGATTTTCTTGTTTCAATTTTCACTCTGCCGATATGTGTTTTAACAATACTCCCCAAATTAAATACAAAAGTTCAAGCTGAACTTTATCTTGATTGAGGACATTCAGGGAGAATTTGCTCTAGAAGTCACCTTCTTCTTGCAGACAGGCAGTCAGTATGACATAGCCCACATGGATTTCTCCCTTTCCACTTTGATGGAAGAGGGTCAAGAGTTTTTCAGGCTGAGGAAAGAGAACATCGGCAGGGCTTTCAATTTGTTTTGTATAATGCCTTTTCATTGCAAAATCATGAACTATTTTTGCAAGAGATACAATAATTTGGGATTCCCATTCAGAAAACTGCCCTCCTCCTTACACTGTATCTTCCTTTGTTTCCTCTTTGATTTCATAAATCTTGCATCCTTTTCTGCATTAAAAAAAAAGGTGTCAGCAGGTTATTAGGACAGTCAGCTTGGTGTGTGGGTACAATACGTTTAAATTCCTCACTCTAAAGGGACAAATTTTAGTCTCCTGTTTCTTGGGTGAGAATCTGATAGTTACAGAAATTGCAGAAAAACTGACTGGGAGGTAATATAGTTTTTTTTTTTTTTTTTTTTTTTTTTTTTTGTAAATAGGTGGCAGCGACAGTAGTGGTTTGTTTCGAACTTAGCTGTTTGTGAGGGGAGGGTGTGTTCTGCAAGTCTTGTAAGAATAGTGACACATAATTTATGACTCCAGAAGGGAGTGAATGTGAAAAAAAATGCTGAAAATGTCCACTTAATTGTGAGTGAGTTAGAATTTTATGGAGGGGAAGAGGGAGACAGAGTAGTGGTAAGTGACTCTATGAGGCCACAAAATGTTATGAAGGTGCTTGCTGAGAGCTTGCAGTAAGTGTGAGCTTGAAGCCTGCAACATTTATTTAACTTACATTCCTGGCTATTGCAGCATCCTTGCTGCGGTATGGTGGTGAGGAGCAGGAACAATTAGAGTATCAGGGTCCCCTGCTCTCACTTTATAGGATTTCTAAGCATGACTTGAGGTAAAACATATATTCAAAACTTACTTTTATATGTCCTAACATATATGAATCTGGCTACCAGTTTTTGATCTGCATTAGTTTTTAAGTAGAATTTTGTGTCCTGAGCAAGGACATTAAGAAAAACTTCTTATCCGAGAGAGTGGTCAGGCACTGGAACAGGCTGCCCAGGGAAGTGGTGGAGTCGCCTTCCCTGGAGGTGTTCAAGAACCGTGTAGATGTGGCACTGAGGGACATGGTTTGGAGGGCATGGTGGTGGTGGGTTGGCGGTTGGACTAGCTGAACTTAGAGGTCTTTTCCAACCTTGGTGATTCTATGATTATAAGGGAATGGAGAAACAAGCACTAATGATTATTGGTGTTTTTTTTTTTCTTTTTTTCCATTATTTTGTTCCTATTGTATTTTATGCACCTCATATGAAGAGAAGTTGATAAAGTAGAGGTAACTGGAAGGCAGATAAGCATGATGTGCAAGAACTTGGTGAAATGGCATTCAAAGAAATAGGGACAGAACAAACACCATAAATCTTGGCTGAGAAACATGGGTTAAGGAGTGTCACAAGGCTGCTTGCGAAGCAGGTAGCGGTTCTTAAACACAGTGCCGGGAAGTTAATACCTGCACTGGAAAATGTATCTTCCATCAGACAAAGAGTGAGACAGCCAGCCAAGATCTGTTGTAATCTTCTGAAGTCATTGTGGAAGCACCATAGCTACTGATGTGGAAAATGTAGGCTGGAAAGAGAAAATGTTTGAGGAAATTCAGTAGAAACAGTCCAAAACCAGATTAACTACAATACTGTTTCTTTTCTTTTTTTTTTTTTTTTTTTTTCAGCTATGGTTAAATACACTGTTTTTTGAGCAGGGTGGATAAGAAAGCTCTGAAAAGCATGTATTCATTTACTTTTATTGCATCCGCACTGTGTTTAACCAATGTATCTCATCTCAAAACTCATGATGATAAAAACTGAAATACAGATTCATAAAATATACCCCATGTAGTCCCATTCATTGTGGTGGAGATTCTGTTGCTTCATTTCAGAATTACAAGAGAAAGATATCTAAATTCTTAATGTCAGCTCTAGAAAGTTATGTCATTTTTACAGAAAGCAAAGGTCTTAAGAGTATAGCAGCTTGTGAACATCACATCTCCTTCAAGTCACCTTCAGTTCTGAGAGACTTTCTAAGTTTTACAAGCTGGAACATTAATATATGTACATATTATTTTCAAGAGTTTTGTATAAGTAAAAACAACAGTTCCCAAAGGAATATGATTTCCATTCAACATTCTTATACTGGTATGTTTTAATACTTCTTTTCTACTTTGTTATGCTATGTCGTAATGTCACTAGAACAGAAGGAGATTGACTTCGGAGATCTTGGAGATAGATCTTGGAGATCTATCCAGATTCTTATGCAAATAAATAAAGCAAAGTGATTAGCAGAAAACAGAATAGTAGACTTTGCCTTGCTATGGTAAACGTGTAAAATGTTCCAGCTAGTATATTTGTAGTATCAAGTGCATATATGTGGTTGCATTCATTTATTATTAACGGTGTGGCACTAGCTCCTGAATATGGAGACAACCTGGACAAGGGAAAAGTCTCTGTTTTGAGGGTGTTTAGATCATCTGGCATTAGGACTAGTTCCCTATGTCTCTGTCTAGCCAATGTCTGGAGCAAGAACCGAGGTATGCAGCATTCCTCTGTCAAAGAACTTCTTTCTGTCTATTCACTACAGCAGAAACCTCTGACCTTGTTCTTACTGGGCTGGAAGTCAGGTTACCAGGGCTATGGGATGTGAATGTCCTCTGTGTACTATTGAGGGCTGGTGTGTGAATTCAAGAGAGAAAGAGTTCTGAAAGAGCAAACAAGCATTTTACCGTAGTGAATAATAATATTAACAACAACAACAATGACAAAAATTATAAAAGGATCAAATAAATGAAAGTACAGCTTAGTTGTAAAAATTGTTTCTGCAGGATTCATTTCTACATAAATGTAAAGAATGACAAGCCTTTAATAAACACCATCTTGCTTCTTTGCTTGAGAAAGAAGAAAAAATATATAAAAGAAAAACAAATAAATTTCCTTTGGTCATTGCATTCAAACACTATTTGGAATTCTATAATTGTTCTGGCCCAGAACATTTGCATATGTGAATGAGAAAGGCACTAAAATCCCTTGCATCAGGAAGATTTGAATTTTCTGTATAATTGGTGTTTGAATTTCCTAGCTGACTGCTATATATCTAATGAGGAAAGCCAAAGGCTGACCTTTGGGTATTAGTGAGCATTGGTCTTCAGGAATTAAATTATAACTTATTCTTTGAATTGGAATGGTGAGGATTTTTGTTATTACTATTCTAGGCAGGTGATGGCAGAGGAGATATTGACCACTTTACTCCTGTTCTTATTCTCCTATAACACAAGGATGATTTTGAACTTGAATGTGTGCCCTGGAAAGAATACGGTAATGCTGTCCAGAAATGCAAAGATGGGATCAGGAAAACCAAGGCTCAGATGGAACTGAACTTGATGAGGGATGTGAAAAATAACAACAAGAGATTCTACCGGTACATTGGTCAGAAGAGACAGGCCAAGGAGAGTGTTCCCCCTATGATAAATGAGAAGTGAGAACTGGCTTCAACAGACATGGAGAAGGCTGAGGTACTCAACACATTATTTGCGACAGTTTTCACTAGCAGTCAGGCTTCCCGTGTCTATCAGGTCTCTGAACTTCTGGACAGGGTCAGATGAGTAAAATCCCTCCCATTGTAAGAGAAGAGCAAGTCTGAGACCACCTCATGAGACTGAATGTGCACAAATCTGTGATTCTCAGTCTGTGAGGCCAGATGACATGCATCCCAGGGTCCTGAAGGAACTGGCTGATGTGGATGTCAAGGCACTCTCCACAATATGTGAAAAGTAGTGGCTGTTGGGCGAAGTTCCCAGTGACTGGAGAAAGGGAAACATCACTCCTATTTTTAAGAAAGAGAGAAAAGAAGTCCTGGGGAACTACAGTCTGGTTAGATTCATGCCTTTGCCTGGGAAGACCATGAAGCAGATTCTCCTGGAAGCCATGTTAAGGCTCATGTGAGATAAGAAGGTGACCTGGAAAGCCAGCACAGCTTCACCAAGGGCAGGTCGTGCCTGAAAAATCTGGTGGCCTTCTGTGATGGAGTGATGGCATTGGTGGACAAAGAAAGGGCAACTAGATGTCACCTACCTGCACTTGTGCATAGCCTTTGACATGGTATCACATTGCATCCTTACCTTGAAAGTGAAGAGGTATGGATTTGAAGGGTGGACTATATGGTGAATAAAGAATTAGTTGGATGGTTGCAGCCAAAGGGTTGTAGCCAATGGCTCTATGTCCAGGTGGAGGCCGGTCATGAGCAGTGTCCAACAGGGTTTGGTCTTGGGACCGGACATCTCTATCAGTGACACAGACTGTGGGATCGAGTGCACCCTCAACAAGTTTGCTGATGACACCAAGCTGAGTGGTGCGGTTGATACCCCTGAAGGAAGGGATGCCATTCAGAGGGACCTGGACAGGCTGGAAAAGTGGGCCCACGAGAACCTGGTGAGGTTCAACAAGGCCAAGTGCAAGGTGTTGCACTTGGGTCAGGGTAATCCCAGGTGTGTGTACAGACTGGGAGAAGAACTTGAGAGCAGCCCAATGGAGAAGGGCTTGGGGGTCCTGGTGGATGAACAGCTTGACATGAACCAGCAGTGTGCGTCCACAGCCCAGAAGGCCAACTGTATCCTGGGCTGCATCAAGAGAGGGGTGGCCAGCAGGGAGAGGGAGGTGATCGTCCCCCTCTGCTCTTGTGAGGCCTCATCTGCAGTGCTGCATCCAGGCTGGGACACCCAGCACAAGAAAAATATGGGGCTGCTGGAGCAGGTCCAGAGGAGGACCAAAAGGATGCTCAGGAGAGCTGGAGCACCTCTGCCTGGAAGAAAGGCAGAGCTGGAGATAGGAGTGTTCAGCCTGGAGAAGGGAAGGCTCCAGGGGGACTTCATTGCTGCCTCACAGCACATACAGGGAGCTTTTAAACAGGAGGGAGACTGCCTTTTTGCAAGGCTGGACAGTCGTAGGACAAGGGGGAATGGTCTTAAACTGAAAGAGTGGGTATTTAAAAATTAGGAGGAAATTTTTTATTCAGTGGGTAGTGAGGCATTGGTCCAGGCTGCCCAGAGAAGCTGTGGATGCCCCATTCCCTGGCGGTGTTCAAGGCCAACTTTGATGGGGCCCTGGGCAGGCTGATCTGGTGGGTGGCTGCCAGTCCATGGTAGGGTGGTTGGAATTAAATAGTCTTTAAGGGACCTTCTGACCCAAGCCATTCTATAGTGTTACAAACCCCTGCCGTGGGCAGGAACACCTCCCACTAGACCAGGTTGCTCAGAGCCCCATCCAGCGTGGCCTTGAACACTGCCAGGGAGGGGGCATTTGATTCGCAACTAAGCAATTTTTGCCATAGCTGTTAATTGTTCTGTAGATGTTACTTTCACACGGTGAATTGAACCACGGCTGTTCTTCTGAAGTAATTGGATTTTCTAGTTTTATATGGTTAAGGTAGAGCATTCAAGGCAGACCATTTGATAGGCCATTATCAATATTGTCAGCTGAACTAGAGTCTTTTCCCTAGACTGCTAGCTAGTAAGATATATACTTGGTTATGCAGACTTTTCTCTTGAGATACTAAATATGCTAAATATCAGGGTACATCTCTGTATCAAAAAACCTCTTTGATAAAGTGCTTCAAGTCAGCACATATGCACATATGCAGTCAGCACAACCTATCAAAAATTTTACCTGCTTTTATTACTTATCACATTTTTTTCAGTAGACACAACACAGAAAATTAAAATCTATTTATTGAGTGCAACTGAGTAGTAATTCATCTTTCAGTCCCAGATAATACTTAGTTATATTTCACAGCATTTTATCAGGGTCATTTTGACACCATATTGCAGGTGCTAATGCATATAACTTGCAGCCTTTATGAATTTTAAACATATATAGAAAATGAAAATTTTAATTGCTCATCACTCAGTAAAATTGCAGATGAAATAACAGGCTAGTAGAAGCTGATGGTGGTGATAAGTCCTGAGTGTAAAATGTAGTTACAAATACATGTAGTTACAGATCTGAGTCTCATAACTCTATTCCTTGATCCTCAGGAAAAGAGAAAGAGCCAAAAAGCAAATCCCCTCCTCCAACTAAATCTTTCCACTCGGACCATTGCAAAGATTTGACTATCAGTCTCAAGTACAACTGATGAGTTGAGTTTTCTATACAATCAATAACAGACTGCATGAAGAAGATTCTGTAAAGCAGAAGCTTAGTAATGAGAATTACTCGAAGACTATTAGATTTTGAGCTTGATTTTCCACTTATAGATGTAGTTCTTTCTGTGAGGACTGTTGAGTGCTAGGAATTTCTTCTTAGATAAATTTTTTTTTTTTTTTTTTCCTGGGAATGCTCAAAGGATGGATTTTCTGTTTACTAGTACTATTTCTATCTTACTTGTATTAATCTTCATCTAAATATTCACAACTGTGCTGATCTACCATTAATGACAACAGGCTGTTGAATAGAAAAGGCTGATCTGTGAAGAGCATGTGACATCTCTAGAGCCCTCGCACTCAAGTTTGTCTGATCTCAAAGTTTCTGCTTGTAAGTGTTGTTTGAGACAAGACCTCAACATTACAGACCTGTGCAGGGAGACACTGTAGCAGATTTCCCATCACCTCCCATCATTCATCTTGAATGAGCTGTTAAGGCAAATGATAGCTTAGAAAATAGTGCCTAAATTCTTGCATATCATTATCCTCAAATATGCTTTCTAGAAGAGGTTGTGTATCTTGAGAGTGGATTATTACATTCTTGAACAGTTTGGAGTTATGACAGATGTAACTGAGAGCGGGCACTCAGTGACTGAAGGTCTCTTCAGTTATTGTTCAAACAGGTATCAGAGACATGACTTTTTTATACTCATTGATTTCTCATTTTATGAATAAATGGTATTTATAATGTCTGTCACCTTCTAAGTACGTAGTTGTTTTTTCGAAGGATGATTGAGATTCACAGACTGCATAGGAGGAATGGTATTGCTAGAAAGAGAGTGACAAGATGAGAGAAACTAACCCATTAAACCAGTTGTGTCTAACTCATCTTTCTGATGATGAGACAGGAGGTGATCAGCTATCTCCACTGTATTTCAGTTTTAGGTGTTTTTGCACATAAGTATGAGTTCAGTAAGGGAGCTCTGAGATAATTTTCCTATCTTTATTACCTTTAAAATAGAAAAAAAGAAAAAAATGCTCTGTTCTTTATGATACCGTAACTGATTCACAAACAATGTTTTTTACTGAGCTACCTAGAAAATTTGAATGAATGAGTTACAAATTTTGACTGCTTTAGTCTTGCAAGGGGAAATGACATATAAGAATCAAAACTAGTCCTGTCTGTAGTAAATCAAATTACTGTACCTTATAATTCTAAATGACTCACACAGTGTAAGCTACAGTAATCCTACGTATATTCCAGAACCTAAATATGAAAAATGCAATATTTTGGCCTGAAGAAATGTGAAGTAATTCTTAAAATGAAGGAATTTTTACATTGGATTATGTCTGGGAAGAAATATCACACCAGAGTGTTTGTCTATAATATGTAGTACCTAGCACTTGAGATGAAAGACTGCGTTTCTGTCAGGATCTCAGTTCAATCTTTTCTGGAGTTCCTACCAGTAGAATTATAAAACATGATTTCAACTGTGATTTAAAGCACAAGCAAATACTGGGTGCGTATCGATAGTTCTCAAAGTAGTAGAGTTACAAAACAAAAATACTCACATAAATCTGAAGGATTTATAGTTTTGAGTTCAATGTCACCTATGCTGATTGGACAATCTGCTTTTAAGAGATAAGTCTCTTTGCCAGCAAAAAAGAAGTGAGATACATTTTAGCACTGAGGAATCCAGGCATAGTGGTATTTCTATTATGTGACTTTAAAAGATACATTTTGTATTATCCATAGAGCTTTATTATGCAGCTACTTGATATATTCATCCCTGACAGTGGTAGGGAGCATCTTATACGCATTTTTGTACTCCCACTCTAGGTCTGGGAATGGCATGGGAAACGTGACACCTGTTCAGAAGCAGACCTAATACACTGAGGTCCTGCCTGTGTTTACAGGTTATAGGTGGATGTAGACCAAAGTTCAAGGACAAATTTGACAAACCAAAACAATTGAAAGCTATACATAACTATTATATAAATATTTAATTATTTTCATTATAATATTATATAAATATATGTTATATAAATTATAAATAATTTTAAATTAAAATTTATTCGTTGAGTTTCAAAACTTTTGAAACTTACAAAAAATAAAGGGAATTTCAAAATACTATAAAACTCACATAGGAGGCATACAAAATTTACCTTTTTTTTTCTGCCTTCTTCTTTTTTTTTTTTTTTTCCTCAGAATGTACACATTTAATAAATTTGTGTGTCAGTTCTGTCTTTCTTGTCTGATGTAAGCTGGAGTTAGTAGCGGTTTCTAGTCAGGGTGTTTTTTTCCATTATGGACAGAAGTCTTCCTTACACTGATTTTTACTAGAGACTCTTGGTATCTACATATATTGAAACTAAATGGACTTCCTGCTTCATATTTCTTAACCAAAATTAGGAAATTTTAGCTTAGCTGCAAATATTCATTGTTATCTGAAGATTTTGTGATTTTCCCCCTACTCCTCCCTCCCATCTCTGGTCTTTTTATACATTATATTTTCAATAAAGTGTAAGTACGGTAAATCATTTTTTAATATTTTTTCCTGAATGAGGGAAAATCATTTATATTACAGACACGTAAGTTTTACTAAAAACACAAAACCTAGTTTAAGATTTGATGTCATGGCCATAAATCATATACAATAACATTGTAAATGAGATAACTGTAACATTATATTCTCTGGGCAAGGTTAATAGATTCAGTGCACTTCTAGCAAGAAATTGTAGCTGACATTTCTCCATTTCTTTCAGAAAAGCTTTTATAAATCCTCAAGTTGTAAATTGGACTGGATTAAGTCCCAGTGGAGAAAATCCTAGATTTAGTGTTTTTAATTTCCTAAGTTACTGAGTAGGACCAAACTTCATAACTATAGTCAAAAATGACTGGAGTATTGTCAGGTTTCTTAGTTATTCCCAGCCAACTGCTTTACAGTTCAAAGAAACCTACCAATTCTGCTAACAACTGTTAGTTTACAATGTGCCCAAAGCTATGCACGTGTAGTCTGATGCTATTTTTTTTGTGTCTATCACTCCTGGAAATGCCTTATTTTAGGCAGTTTCACCTTTGGTTTTTTTTGGTAGTATTTGTAGAATATTGTATATTCTAAGATGGAATCAGTGTCTTCACCCCTTTTTTTTTTTTTTTCATTTTTTTTTCAGTTTGTTTGATTTTTTTTTTTTCTGCCTGCTGCTGCTGATTTCTCCGTTCAGTGATTTTACAATAACGTGTGTTGGAAGTTGTTCTTAGCCTTTTACTTTTCAGTGTAAATAATTCAAACTCAAGTAATGCTATTGAAGGTCTCCCAGTCAACTTAGTCTGATGTTAAAGCACTGACTGTGTCCTCTGTAGAAATTTTAATGTCTTCTAAGGGAAAAAGGATACCCAGTACTTAAATATGCAAACAGCTCTTACAAGTGATCTCCTAAGACAATGCAGAAATGACAGAAATTCCAAAAAGCTACCATCATGATTCATGAAAGTGCTTCTTCCTCCAAAGACAACGTATTTTGATATTGCAGCCTTATTTGCAGGTAGCTTATTGCTCCGTGGTGGAGGTAAGCATAGTCTCTGCAATTCACATTGCACAATTTTGTGTCCCTCTTGGGTCCTGCACCCCATTAATTGCATATGTTTATGTTACTTATGAGAGTGGCAGGCATTTCAAGACTTTTGAAATTAGAGCTTTATTTTAGGAAAAAAAAAAAAAAAAAAAAAAAAAAACCATATATACCATTTCAAATACTATACAGAATTTGATAGGATTTTAGAATTAATTTCAGTTTTAGCTTCACATTAGCTTTCAGTTCTGGGGCACCTCCTAGACATTTCAGGAGACCTTATTTTTCTCACTACATTTGCTGATTTATAAGCACTCTTCTTCACCACAGGGAAATATTTAAAACTATCTACATTTTTAACACAAAGGTAATCTGTCCTTTGGAGATATTTCACATACAAAGATTAATAATTTACATATGTTGCCATGGAAACTATATATCAAAGTATAATAAGTCTAGACTGTGTTATTCATGTCCTTTGAAAAGAAAATCAAATATAAATATCAAGTTTTTGATTCCAGGTGCCTAGAATAATTTACTAAATACTAAAACAATAGTATTTTTTTTTCCCGTGTTGTCTGTTTTTGAATTAATTGTAAAGCTTCCCAGCATACTCACGTTTTTTCCTCTGTAAGTTAATATGTTATGCTTTCAGAGCTTTTCAATACGTGTCCCTTATGTGTCTATTTTAAGTAATTCTGATTCAACAGTGACAAGAAAATGATTCATTAATAAAATGATAAACTATTTCTTAATCAATAGTAGACACAAGTGGTTTTCATTTACTTATGGGACAGATGGGTACAAAAAGTCCTTGAAAATAAATTGTCTTCCTTTATCACTTTATTAATTTTAGAGAGAGAAAGTCTATGATGAAATCTATGCCTTTAGAGAGCTCTGCAATCTCAAGTGATGTTGATGGCTTGCTCTGATTGAATGGCAAGCTGATGTGTTTGTTTTACTTCCTTCTTATGTTCCACTATCTGCATTTTATTTTTTTCATCCACAAAAAGAAAAGAAAATCATTCCAAAATTTGATTCTAATTTATTTATATTATTTTTGAGAGTAGGACATGCAGAACTTGTTGTAGTTAAATATGCCATAATCATAGGAAGTGTCTGTCATGAATTTTGAGCACTATGTGATAATGTTTTGTTGCATCATCAAAGATATGAGATTGCTTCCAAGTGAGAGCTATGATTCTTGAGCTTAGAAAAATCCCTGAACAGATGGGGAAAAAGTGGGGGATATTATAACATAATGTCAAGTCAGGAGTGACATGGAGAGCGTGAATGAGGAATGCTATCTGTTCTCCCAGTATGAAAATAAGGGGACAGTAAACAAAGTAGCAGACAGTACAGGCAAAATCATAGAATCATAGAATCATAGAATCATAGAAACATAGA
>VXAV01004725.1:16915-34395 GCA_013399715.1 Alectura lathami
CTTCAAGTTTTGATATTTTCTAGCAAGCAAAATTTCTGAAATGTCAAGGTTGTGCCATTTCCCTTCTATTTATTATGTGAGAAGTAGTTACATTTTGGATTAGCTGGAGCTGAGAAAAGTTACCTGCCTTTTCTACCTCTGTTAAGGCCCGGTACCTTTTTGAAACAAGGCCAATACATTAAGATAACATTGCTTGTTGCTGAGAAATATGGACAAAAATCTCAGGCAATTAACATTTTCTTACTGAAAGAAGGCATTTCCTAGAAAGAAAAACATTATTCATGATGATGTATGAATTTCTGACTGAAACGAAAAATGCTCAGAGTGGTTCCAGCACTTCTAACATGTACCTATTACAAATAATACAGCTTACTGCAGAGAAGTTTTAGGCTATAACAAGTAACTTGTTATACTGGATACCTGCAGCCACTGCAGGAGAATTTGGTGCAAAGTGCCGAAGACCAAAGGCAGAGAGCTTTTGATTTGGTGGCTCTACCAAATTTGATTTTGTTAGCTCTACCTGTGATCTAATTATTTCCCTTCCAAGTCCTCTTTTGAGAGTTTATGAAGGGCTTACATGATTTTTCAGTCCTGTGCTGGACTTTCACAGAGCAGTAATTTTTCACCCCTAAACAATTCCACAGAATAAACTCAGTTGGAGAGGTAGGACTGGGATCTGGATTTTCTTGGACGATTTCTAAGTGAGGCTGTCCAGTGCTACCGATCTCACGGTGTTACAGGATGCGCGTTCCGTGTGCATTCCTCACACACTGGCACACTGGCTGTTCCACTTCTGCTCTTTCACTAGGTACATACACAGCAAGCATTTTTGTAGTCTTCTCAGAAATTTTAATGCACAGATTCCTTCTTGTATTCAAAAAATATCAGTTATATGAATGCAACTCCCTGCTAACATCAAATAAGGGGGACAGTGCCTCCATAGTACATCTTAACAGAACAAAAAATTCTTATTTTTTCTGGATTGCTCAGGCCTTTAGATGGATGTCTCAAGGACAGACTTGGTCTCCATTGCAGAATAGCGGGTGGTGGCAAGAGTTATCAATTTACCCTGTTTTGAAGGAGGTACCATAGATCCACCTGGGGAAAGAGGCAGGATGCTGTTGAGAATCTACCAAGGCACTTTGTGCTGCTCTTGCATTTCATTTAACGTGAAAGGAAGTGAAAAGGTGCACTCAGCAAGGGCTGTAGTCAAACCCAGTTCTGCTTTGCTTATTTCTAGAAGGGGTCACTTGCATCAGTGGTGGTACAAAAACTACTTTGCCTGGCTTTGGATGGCCTCTTCTTGCCATCCATACGTCACTGGGAAGAACTGAGGAGTCCTGCCTGGGTTACCATGTGCTGGGCTGTACTTAAGGGTAAATCACCATGGCTCCGGTCACCGTGTGGAGCTCCAGTGATCCATACAAGCTTAGAATCTGAAGCGTATACTCCGTCTCTGTTAACACGTGATCTTTTCTTTGCATTTCTTTAATTATTTTGCTTGAGGAGATTGAAGATAAGATTGCCAAGGTCCTGAGGTGCTTATTCAAATTTATAAGTATTGTGACTGTATGAGATTCTCAGGCACGCCAAGCTTCGTTTATTGTCCGTCATCATGCAGCCTGATCTTTCTGCTTCCTTTCATTGGGAAGTGTGAGATTTCCAAGATCATCAAAACAGCGGGCACTGGGCAGAATTCCGTTGAAGGCCTTCGTTTAGTGTGTGTGGATTGCTGAAGAATCTTCTTCAAAAGTTTTGTCTGGTATTTTTGAAATATGCCTTGAATGGTTGCCAAATGAATAATGTTTGTAAACAAGTCTATAAAAAAGACTTTAGCATTACATGGGCCCCTTTATGATGAAAAAGTAGCCTCTGATCTTTTTGAAACTGTCAAATAAGCTGAAGTACTTCACCATTTGTATCAAAAAAGCAAGATGACTCCATGGTTCATTTTTATTGACTTGGAAACGTGTGAAAAAGTTTATACTGGATTTTTTTTTTTTTGCTTAGTAGAGTCATGTAGATGTAGTGACTTTTGGTTAATATCATAATACTTAGCACCTATATAATTATTTGCAAAGCACTGTATAAATGTTTATTATTTAATCCTCACCCATTATGAAGTAGGTAAGAATTATTATCCCCATTTTTGTAGAAATTAAGGCACACAAATCAAGGCCCAGGTTCCATCCCCCATAGACAGCACCATGTATTTTTACTTTTGTTCTTGTAGTGTAGCAGCATCTCCTGGATCATACTCTGACAGGAAATTCATGGTGCTAGACACCTGTCAAATCTGTAAGTAGCAGAGGCCCAGCTCCAAGCAATTTGGACTCCATACCTGGCTTTCTCAGAAGTCTTAAAGGGAACATCAAATGTGATTCAGAGTGGCAGCATGTGCTTGTATGCTATCTGCACAGAACATGAAGCAACTGCCTGATCCGCTGACCTTGTATGTCAATGGGATTTTTGTTTATGACTCAGTGGGGTCAAGTTGTGACAGTGCTTAGACTAGAACTGAAAATCTGAGTTCCCAACAGCATGCACAGATTGCTAGACAACCCCAAATTTCCAGCTTTCCCTGCTATAAATTTTTCACACAGACCAAGTGTGCTGATGTCAATTCTTTGCATGCTTTATCTGCTATATCTTTCACTCTGATGTTTGCTATAAAATAATGATAAGACATGATTTTGGATTGGCAAACATCGACATGTTTTGACTGTTGACTCAAATACAGTAGACGTGTAGTCCTACAGAAATCCAGATCCCTAAGGCAAACACAGGTTTTTTTTTTTTTTTTTTTTTTTTTTTTTTTTTTTTTTTTTTTGTGTATGACAAAAAGTATGCATGTTTTCTTCTCTTTTAAATGTGCTAGGCAAAATAAATTGTTTTCTTTCTTTCTGTCTTTTTCTTTCTTTCTTTCTTTCTTTCTTTCTTTCTTTCTTTCTTTCTTTCTGTCTGTCTGTCTGTCTGTCTTTCTATCTTTCTGTCTTTCTTTCTTAACTGCTAATTTTACTTTTTTAAAAGACATTCTTTGGAGATGGCAGGCTTTTTCCCCCTTTCATTTGTAGAAAAATTTTTGAAATATGGAAGAACTAGATTGTGTCTTTCCTAAAAACATGTTTATTTTTATAGTATCTAATATCTAACCATCCAGGTGGCATTCTTGGAATTGCTAGTGGTACTAATTTCTTTAAAGTGCACACAACCAATGTGGTTGGAAAATTTTTTTGTTCTTGTTCAAGAAGGTTCATTGAAGTGCTCCGCTCCTCGTCTCTAAGCAGCATACTGACACCATTGTGCTGTTTTTTTTTCGCTAATATGACAGAATTCCCATGGTTAGCAAGTTTCAAAAGAGCTGTGGCTAACACATCAAGCGCTTCTCATATGGTCTCTTGGAAACCTCTACTGGCTGTGGTAAGATGCAGTAGACCCGGAGAAGGCCTGCTGTTACTTGGAAACAATAAAAAGGAACGCAGTGTGCTACAGAGTGTGATCTCCTCTCCTTAGGAGAAGAACGGAGCCTTCTGCTCTTTGTAAAATTGCATCTCTGTCACGTCTCTTTCAAAGGTGCTCCATGGGTCCTATCGATGCAACCCAGTGGCTATTACTATATTGGTTGTTTCTGCTGACTGGCCTTTCGAGTTAGATCAGTGAAAGTCCATAGGCTTTGGTGTTTGAGGCATTCTTCGCAAGGGGTGTGACACCAGATAGCCCTCAAAGTTTGTTTGTCTGTTAGCCAGATTTGATGCTAACAGTTGGTGCCTAATTTTAGCAAACCAGCCTAGAAATTTGCTGATTTCCAATAAACAATTGAGACTTGATGCAGTTCATACACCTTCTATCAAAAATTGATATTTAATTGAAATTAGTTAAAGAATGTAGAAAATATCAGATTTTGAAGCTGAGGATATTTATTGAAAGGCAATACTTTCATGAATCTAGGCTTTCGGTATGTATTAATTACATTAAAGACAGGCAAATATCTCTGTTTCTTTGTATTAATGTATGTGGATGTTTTATTTATTGTTTTGTTTAAAAATTTCTAAATGTGTATTATTTTAATTATGTCGAGTGTAAATTTGACAATGCTTTGCCTTTATTTTTATATTTTTAAAACTCGTTGCTTTTGCAAAACTATGAGTAGCCAGTATGATTTGCAGTACCATTGCATCGTTTTGGTTATGTACACGTAATGTGTCTGAGTTTACAGACATTTCAGGGATTGCTGAAAGGAAAAAAATCTCCCAAAACAACTCGTCTTAAAAGTTTGTACCCCTTTGCTGTTGTGGAAGAGAAAAACAAACAAAGAAACAAACAACTTTTTTTTTTTAGGTTTTGATTATGCCAGCATGCTCCTACATGATTTCACCAGACATGTTGAGTTCCAGTTTTAGAGTGTATTATGTTGAATCACATGATATGAATGTACATCTTGTAAAAGTGAGATATGAATAAACTTATAAATATTTGTAATCACGTGTTAAAGAATACCCAAAATAACTACTACCAAAGGGACTGTAAATAATAAGGCATTTTCCCTTGTTAAAACAGAGCTTTTCCTTCTGCATTTAACATTTTTTTTTTAAAAAAAAAACATAGTTTCTCATTGCAAGACTGAATGCAATGCATCGTACTCTGTAGTTGTTCTGCTTACAGGTCTCTCACTGGCTTCTGTGTTAGTTTTACATAGCACGTTGTAGCTTTGTGATGACTAATCAGAAGCTACTCTTGCATCCCATCTACAAGTACAATTTTTTGTTTGGGATTTTTTTTTTTTTTTTTAAGGTTGCTGATTTTTCCTTAGCATCAAGAGAAATAAAGAACTCTGCGTACAGGACCATTCTATGGACTGTATTTGATGGGTGTGGTCTGTTGCCTGTTCAAATCAATAGGAGAGACAGTAGATCAGGCTTTTATATATCAAACAATTAAAGAGTTTTTCCATGTCCCTGCTTGTCAGCACACTAGATGTAATTTTCTTCTATAGTTTTATTCTTTCCAGTAGCAATCCAGCATTTTGATGTAGAAAAAGATACCTAAATACCCAAGGAATCCTCTCGTTCCCATATACTGTTCTGTTTCATTAATGCCAAAGGAAACTGGATTAGTAGAAATCTTTCTGTTAGGCTGCAGCCTGTGAATCAGGTTCTAAACTTCAAAACTTCAGAACAAGCATTAGTGTAGACTTGTCTTGTTTGACATATGTTGCATTTAAACTTCATCACCCTTGCATGACAGGCAGCTCCATGTCCCAGCCCTTCCCTCAGATCCTCCTGGCATGTCTTGGCTGCTGCTGGCTGTATAAGCTGAAGCCAAAACCTGTACCGAGCTTTTCTGTCCTTGTATTTTCTGCAAGTATTTGGACCTATTGGGAGATCTGACCCGGAACTTAGCTGGAAAAAAATTGGTACTGTATTCCCACATCATGGTTACTGTTTCTCTCTAAGCCAACACCACAAACTGACATCCTGTTTTTCCTGTCATTAACTATGTAAGAGACAGGCTATTATAAGAAAATTAATCCTTCCTTTCTGTTTCTTAAAGATACGTGGGCAGTGAATGCTTGTCTGTAGCATGTACTGCAAGAGCAATCAGAAAAAATATAAAGTGATAATAGCATGTGCTCAAAGATTAGCTTCACCAGAAGACTAACAGCAATCTATAAATAAATAAATGTTTTAATGCGCTTTTTTTTTTTTTGGTGTATTCATATTCAGTTCAGAAGCAATAGCTTCTTTTGGTTTTTAGAGAGAAATTTTTTTCCTTCTTATTTTTTGTTAATAAGCACGCTATCCAATGGCTGCTTGTTCCATTGCTTTCTGATTTCATTGACAGTTCTGAGGGAGGTTTCCCCTGTCTTTTCTTTGGCCATATTTTTTTCTTTACAATTTATTTTTAATTCAAAAAAAGACCCAAAAGGCTCAAACCAAACACAACATAAAGAAATACATCTTTGACCCTTTTGCCATCAGCATTTTTGTCTACTATATCTAGTTCTTTCTGTACAATCTCAATTGATCTGAATAAGAGTAAACACAGTAAGAAAATAAATGCCTTATGAATTGTCAGTAAAATTTTCCTCTGTTTCTTGAGTAGCTTCTCTTTTTTTTTTGAGCTACAAACATCTGAAAAGAAAATTACGAGGAGCTGCACAGGAAACAGGGCTGAGTATCTGCTGGCACAAATACCGGAGAACTGTGGAAATTTTATCAGTATGTGTGGTTCAGTCCTGTGTTGCTTGCGTATCCCAAACTGTAGTTAAAGAGAAACCTATCTACTGAAGTCTGCAGAGGCAGCCACAGAAAGACAGATCTAAAGTCATAGAACACATATAAATGACTGCACAACAAAACAAAAGGAAATGTATGTAGTTTCATTTCCCCAAATCAAATATTCAGAATTTGTTAACAATATGATTAAGACTACTGATCCTAGTCTTACATTTAATTGCTGATTTACAATTGCTACCAAGAGGATGAAAAAATTCAAGGTCAGAAAGCTGGATCCAAAAAAGGATCTTAATGCCTCACTCTAAAGTTAGACTTCAGAGGAATTTAAGTGCTTAGTTCTGGAACAATAACACAGGACTCTTGGCTGCTTCTCAAACTCAACTGAAGCCCAAGGGCTGCAGGTCATCTAGTTTCACACATTAAATTTCTCCATGAGCCTGATGTTCTACTTTTGTGTGCCTGGCACCTGACAGATCTCTGCGACTGGGAGGCTTGCTCCCCCTTTAGCCTGATTGAATTACAGAAACCAGGCATCTGTTCCACCTTGCTTAACTTCAGATGCTTGCGGTGCAGACATTTGCAGCAGAACCTGTCGGTGGAAGAGAATAGACGCTTTAAGCAAATAGGTGAGAATATTAAGGATGTGTCATAGAAACAGACTGGCTCAGATGTAGCCACCTATTTTGTGGCTACACCTCTCTTTTGACAGACCAGTTCAGTAGCAGGTGCCTTCCATGTGCTTCCTCCATGTGTCCTCCACTGCAGAAATAACAGTGGTTCCATCAAACCAAGTGGTTTCTTCAGAGGAGATTTTCTTTTACATAATGGCTCAGTGGCTACTAGATTCACATAGGATTCTACGATTTGAGTGTTCCTGGCTTCCTTTGTCTGAATAGACAGGGTAGCTGAAAAGGTAGAGCTCTTGGTCCTGGAGAAACAATTTACAGAACAAGGGAGACAGGGATTTGTTGGGAATGCATCGACCATGGCTATTCTGATGACATAGCAAGCAAATGCCCTTTCTTCTATGATTTCAGTTCTAAGAGGTTTCACTACAGGATCTTTTTCTGATGTGATAGTTAACAAAAGCAAATTGTTTTTCTACATGTACTTGGGAAAAATCACTGTCTTATAGTTTTCCCTACATGTGGCTCAATATGATAATATTTGAACATTTCCTAAATGTATCAGCTTTCCACAGAAAAGTTCCTAGATTTCATGAAGTTCTCAATTTTCCTCTTTTTCTGGTTGTAAAAGGACCTATTGAGGGGAGTAATATAGATGTACATGTACATATAAACATTAGTAAACAAATCCATCAAGACTTGACAGAATTTCAGTTACCACATATACAGCCTTAAGGACTTTGATGAAACAATCTTATATTCGCCACTCTCTATGATATTTGAGAAGTCGTGGCAGTCAGGTGAAGTCCCTGGTGACTAGAAGAAGGGCAATGTCACACCCATTTTTAAGAAGGATAGAAAGGATGAGCCAGGGAACTACTGACCTGCCAGCCTCACCTCTGTGCCGGGGAAGATCATGGAATAGATCCTCCTGGAAGCTATGCTAAGGCACATGGAAGACAGGGAGGTGGTGCGAGACAATCAGCATGGCTTCACCAAGGGCAAGTCCTGCCTGACCAACCTAGTGGTCTTCTACGATGGCGTAACTGCGTCGGTGGACAAGGGAAGAGCCACTGGTGTAATCTATCTGGACTTCAGGAAGGCCTTTGACTCAATCCCCCATAACATCCTTCTCTCTAAACTGGAAAGATATGGATTTGGTGGGTGGACTCTTCGATGGATGAGGAACTGGTTGCTAGATCGCATCCGGAGAGTGGTGGTCAATGGCCCCATGTCTGGATGGAGATCAGTGACAAGTGGTGTCCCTCAGGGGTCTGTTCTTGGACTGATACTCTTCAATATCTTCATCAATGACACTGACAGTGGGATCGAGTGCACCCTCAGCAGGTTTGTGGATGACACCGAGCTGTGTGGTGCGGTCGATACACCTGAGGGATGGGATGCCATCCAGAGTGACCTAGACAGGCTGGAGCAGTGGGCCCAGGCTAACCTCATGAGCTTCAACAAAACCAAGTGCATGGTCTTGCACCTGGGTCGCAGTAACACCCACTGTCAATACAATCTGCAAGGACTGAGCAGAGCCCTGCCAAAAGGGACTTGGGGATACTGGTGGATGACAAGCTGGACATGAGCCAGCAGTGTGCCCTCACAGCCCAGAAGGCCAACCACATCCTGGGCTGCATCCAAAGAAGCGTGGCCAGCAGGGCAAGGGAGGTGATCCTGCCTCTCTGCTCTGCACTGGTGAGACCCCACCTGGAGTGCTGCGTCCAGATGGGGAGTCCTCAGTGCAGGAGGGACATGGAGCTGTTGGAGCATGTCCAGAGGAGGGCCACAAAAATGGTCTAAGGGATGGAACACCTCCCCTGTGAGGACAGACTGAGTGAGTTGGGGCTGTTCAGCCTGGAGAAGGGTCCGGGGAGACCTGATAGCGGCCTTTCAGTATCTAAAGGGGGGCTACAAGAAAGAAGGGGACAGACTCTTTAGCAGGGTCTGTTGTGATAGGACATGGGGAAATGGTTTCAAACTGAGAGAGGGGAGGTTTAGACTAGATATAAGGAAAAAGTTCTTTACTATAAGGGTAGTGAACCACTGGCAGATGTTGCCCAGAGAGGTGGTGGATGCCCTGTCCCTGGAGACCTTCAAGGTCAGGCTGGACAGGGCTCTGAGCAACCTGATCGAGCTGTAGGTGTGCCTGTGCACTGCAGGGGAGTTGGACTAGATGGCTTTTAAAAGTCCCTTCCAACTCAAATGATTCTATGGTTCCATCTAATGTTGCCACATAAATTCTTACTACAAGACCTCTGTCTCAGCTGGTACATTATGTAAACTGTGTTCAAGGACTGAAGCAGGACAATGAAGAGAATGAAGTCATTTTCTAGGAGTGCTCCTCACTTACTTGAGGTATCAGTAGGTGTCTATATAGACAATGAGGTAAAATGCTGCAAAAATAGTGTTTGGCTTTGTCATTAGCACAGTTACAGATTTCCAAGCTGATACTAGGTACGGTGAAGGCAGTAAAGCATTTCCAGAATATCACGGAATGTGAGCTTTTTGTATTTTGGGAGTTAAAGTCACAAGATCAGGAGTCTCATGTACTGAAATGTTAGTTTTGACTGTCACTACTTTAATTAGCAGAAGCTATGTAGGCTTGGGACTTTGAGCATTACATAGCAGTGTAGATTTGTGCAGTCAATATACCATTGACTTATTGCCTTACATTAGGCAGGTCATTGTGTCTTTCTTCAGTCTATAAAATGGGTTTAATGACAATCTCCTAGTGCGTACATAGCAATGACACTCTCCTAGTGTGTACATAGGGGGACTATGACCATAAATTCATTAATCTTTAGAGTACACCGATATACTAGATTTGTGAGCATCAGCACAAAACCCATGAGGCAACAAGTAACTCTGTATTCAATGCAATCTTCAGAAGACGTGCAGTAAATAAAGTGTGAGGATAAAAAGAAATATTGAGCAGCTGCCGTATTCACTGAACACTGTGCACTGAATAAAACTGGGGTCCTGTAGAAAAAAAAAAAAAAAGACATCATATAATCCGAGTAAGTACCATAATATGTACACACATGGGAATAGAATTCAATCTCACAGTAAAAGCCAGTAGTGGCACTTCCTGACTTTTGGGTGTTTAATGAATTAATGAACATTTATTTTTTCAGCCTTAAGAATCTTTTCATTCGGCATTTACATATGTGATTGCCTACTTTCTCTTTCTCAAATTAAAAATAAAAAAGCCAGATCACATGCGCTGTAGAACCATTAGGTCTGAGACACTGGACTCTGATGAAATCTAGAGATGACTTAATCTGCAAAAGAGCCTATGTTAACAGGAAGAAAAAGGTCGTCACGATGTCATAAACTTACATATGACTTGGGCAAATGAGAGGTGTTGAACTTATTGACACAAGAGGTACAGGAGGCTCCATTTTATGATATGAGGAACGGTCAAGGGAAAGCAGCTGGGGCCTCTTGTGATGAGAGATCAAAAAAGGAAGGTTCTTAGGTAACATAAGCTTTCAGTGCAGTATGTTGTCTCTGCTTTACAGTGAAGGATATGAAAGACTCACAGAAATTAACTGTGGTGAACAAACTGTGCCTTCACCTTATGCCAAATGACATTTGAACTTACAAAAAAGAGTCCCATCCTATCCAGATGGATCCTAGTGCATCCCATGTGAAGTGTGCTCCATCATCACTTGTGAAGTGGTGCTGCTGGATACATAATTGTTTAGAGTATAGAAAGTCATAGGCTGTGAACTGAAGTTAAGCTAGCTCAAAGCAAGGAGAACAGCTGGGAAATGCAGAAGCTGGCCAAGTCTGAAGTGATTTCATTAGGAGATGTACAGGCTTCAACCTGGCATAGAGCGAGAGGTGGCTGAATGTGTTATCACTGGCTGACAAATGAGGTCTTTCTTCAATTTGATTTAGTGTATGCCAAGTTTGCCAAGGACTACAAACATGTATATGGATATCTGTGGTTGAACCGACTTTTCTGTATATCTGAGCCCTAGGACTATTGATCAAGACAAAAAGTTTGCAGGAGGTGTCGGCCATCATTAATACAGAAGGATTGCTACTGTTCCTCCTATAGTTGCTAACTTTTCTCTAAAGGGAAAGCTGTAGTATTTGTAAAATATTGAACCACTTTTCAGTGTGGTAGAAGTAGAATAAAGTATGATTTCATGGGAATGTTTATTTCTGCCTCTCATGTAGCCTTTCTTTAGTGTTTGGGACTTGCACTCTTGCAGGGACACATTGCTTTTCTTGGCCATTGATGGGCAGAGATATGTTTGCTGCTACAAATAGATTTCAGTGGCTTTTGAAAATCCAGCCTGGGATTGACAGGTATGGTAACTCAGGGTTTGAACTAGGGTGGTGTGCTCAAGGGAACGCTTTTTCTTAACAAAGAGATGTACTTCATGTATCAGTACCTTAGAATTGCTTCTCACTTCATCCTTGTTGCTAAATATGTTGGAAATGGAGCATGTCTAGGCCTTGAATGGCATCTAATATCTTTTCCTGGAGTAGGGTTCAGTGTTTTATTCATGGAGAAGCATAAATAGGAGAATTTTTCACAATGAACCCTCTTCCTGAGCTAGTGATACAACAGATGATGCTATGAGGTCTGGAGTCATTTTGATGAACACGAATCTAACAGGGAATAATAAAGGAGGACAGGGAGATGGTAAGTTCAAGTCAACTGTCTCTTGTAAGTGTTCAGATTTTCTTTTCTTATCTGCTAAACCCCTTCAAAACTACCCTTATGTCAAGAACTGGGAAAAACACTTTCTCAGACCCGTTACTGCAAATGTCTCCTTCTGGGCCTCATTCATTTTCCACAGGACCCTACTACTTTTGCTGTTACAAAATGGCATAGCTTTTATTGGTGAGTGATGGTTTCTCTTAGATTGTTTTAATTATTTTAATTTACCTGCTTTCTTAGTTACTCAGTGCTCCTTTATTCCTTTTGTCTGAACGTTTTCTCCATCCAGTCTACAGTCGTCTTTCTATAAATAAACTAAAACCAGATTGCATAAGTTTTCCGAGTTTTCTGAAAAATGGTGATAGGGGTTCCTTCCTGCCAGACCAATGCTGAATTTAGAAAGAGCAGTAGCCACAGTGTTATCATGCAGCACAGTATAGCCACGTCACAAGCTAGTCTAGTCTCAGCCTTTCACCTGGTTTGTAATCTGTGAAGTTTACAGGGCCTAGAAAATCATATCCTTTTGAGCTAAGTGGCTTTATGCTAACATTAAGGAAGAGTAATTCTAGCTAGGATCTGTAAACAGTTGTAGAATAATATATTGCAAGTAGAGCTGCATCTTATATTGACTCAAATGTTGGAGTGTCTATCTGGGAGCCATTCTTCTGGGTAAGCAGTGGCTGATGCCTTGTTTTCTATTGTTATTGAATGTGTTGCTTTATGCATTTAGAGCCATGAGTGTCTCTGGCTTTACCTACCTGAAAGGCCGTCTCTCTTGATGTTCCTGCTGGTCAGCAAAGAACATTTTCTCTGAACTCCTTCCAACATATAAAGAAGGCTGCTGTCAAGGTATTCCCCTTGGAATCTACTTCCTGAGCAGTCCAAGGTAGTCATAATCCTTTGTCCCTTAAGGTATGCTGTCAGACATATCTGTTTGCTTAGGCTCTTGGGGTTGATATGGCCTACTTTTCTCTGTATTGATTATGCTTTGAGGAAGGTTTATTAAAAAAAAAAAGGTGTATAGTATCCACACATCTTTTACAACACCATGAGAGCTGAATACTGCTTGCATACTTCAGTGTGGTTCTGCTGAGGGTGCAGGACAACTGCTGATTAATATCCTCCATGCTCTTGGCCCTGCTTTGAGTCTGAGTTATAAGGATCTGTTTGTATCTTTGTCTCTCTGACCTTAGTTGGCAGTGAGTCCAGATGAGTGATGCTTTCTCTGTCTGCTCATTTGCAAATGCATTCGTGATTTCTTTTCTGGGATGTCATTTTATTGTAGTTTTCAGTCACCTGCTTTGCACACGTAATAGATGTTAAAAAAACAACCTCTGAAAATTTAGTTTTCTCCCTCCTGCCAGAAGTTTGATGTGTTTCCTTGCAATAGTGTGTACCCTTCACGTCTGCTGCATGAGGCTACCTTGGACGTCACATGATTAAGCCTCATGGACAGTCTCACAAGTTCCTCGAACTGAATGTTGGTTTTGGAAATTGTAAATGAGACATTTGAAGAGTACACAAACTCTCTGTGCCTCAGGAGCACAAGGTTAAAAAGGACTTTCCAACTCATGAAATAAAACTATCCCCGATTCCACTCATCCATGGAATAGAGGTTTCTCTTCCAAGGTTCTGGAGACCACAAGGCTAGGACCCAAGAGTTACAAGTGCACAGTGGGAAACTTGCTTTTTATTTAAAACTTTCCACCTCCTCCTACATCTTGTTAGTTAAACTCCTCCTCCTCGTGTTTTATGCATTGACAGGAGTCCCAGAAAGTTTACTCCTTCTTCAAAGGCTGTACATGTACATGCCATGTTGCATTTATAAACTTTGAGAATTACCACGTTTCATGACACCTAAATGTCTGCATTTTTACATAATGCATATTTTTCATCTTTAATAAAATTATTATTGAAATTGATTGTTGTGCCTACAGTTCATATGATTGCAAAAGATGACAGAGTTTAGTTTTTTGTATGTGGTCATAGGAATGAGAAAGAAGTAGTGTTTATTTCAGAAACTGACTGTAGCTATAGCAACAGATACATGCTGTATTTCATCTGGGAAACACAAGCAGCCATGTTAGAAAAGAAGAGGTTATTTCAATAATGGCTTTTCAATAATTCATTGCATGAATTTTATGAGTCAAGTTAAGAAGTACTCTCATGGTCCAGCTAATGAGTATTAAGTTAATTTTGATACTTAGCAGCAATTATTGCTGCAAATAAACACTCTTCTCAGGTTATGGTTAAAAAACTGCCCAAGATATTTCCCAGAGAGCCACTAACAAGAACATAAAAGAAAGTTTAACATTTCTAAAGTGTAAGTAGGATACAAAATTTTTATAGCTATCCTTGTTACCATTTGATATCTGCGATATCTATAGCATGAAAACAAAGACTTCTAACTATAATATCCACAGGCAGAATCGGTTAGAACTGAATATTTATTTAACTGGTACTTAAATGCTTACCTAATTCGTAAACATTTGTGTTAGGGTATGTGGTTCCTACAGGCTCATTAGCAGAGTTATTAATTTAGGTTGTATCTTTTTAATAATTCAAACTAGTGCCATCTTTCCAAAGCCTTAGGTGTTGTCCCTGACTGCTGCTTTGCTTGTAGTCTATCCATCTGAAGCTGTAAGTCTTTTACCCTTCTGAATATTGCTGCCTCTGAAATTGTAGTAAAGAAGCGTAAGAGAGCACTTTATGTCTTTGTTTATAGCAGTTACAGAGAACCAAGGCTATGTGCTAATGATCTCTATAGTGACTAATGAGTATAGAAGTTTTCAAGCAAGAAGATGTTGAAAGAAACTAAATAGCAGAAGCAAGAGAAAAAGAGTCTTTGAACACTAAATCAGACTACCAGCCTCAAAAACTGACAGCAGCAACCTGGAATTATCAGGTGAAATTCACACCCACCCAAATATCGGTATAGGACATACAAAGTGATTTACACTTTCAAACATTATTTTAATAGCTGCTAATTTTCAAATTAAGAATTAGAGGGAATTAATCCGGAATTAAAAGGAGGTATAAGTTCTGTACCACTTACCCGTGAAGGGGTTAATTTTATCATTAAAAAAGCATGCAAAGAAAAGCATGTGTAAAGTGAATGCAGTTCTGGCTCAGATACATGCTTTGGCAGCAATTCCAAAACTAAATCCTTGACTGGCTACTTTCTTTGTACATGCATGTTTTATGACATGACCCAAAATTTACACGTAAGATTGGTCTGTGCAGATCTGGAATATTGCACTCATGTTCCTGAGTGGCTGTGCTGCATTAGTGATCCTTCATCTTTGCCATCCCCTCTGGAAAATGGAAATCCATATAAAAATGTGTTGGACATGCTCCATGCAGAGTGCGGTGAAATGAGGCTTTTCTTTACGTGAGTGCCCAAGCAGTCTGTAAAGGCCTGAAGTCACTAAGAATGTAATTTCTCAAACCTTATGAAAGATTCCACAAAACTGATCCTTCAAGCATCTTGTTCCCAATGAGTATGTTACAATAAACAGCATTTTCACTCTGAAGAGATTCACCATTGAAGGGGAGCAATTTAAAACATTCCTCTTTTTTTTTTTTTTTTTTTTTTTCTGAAGACATATTTTTACCTCCTCTTTCTCTCCAAAACCCCTGAGCTAAATATTTGTTTACTTTTGTGAGCATGGTGTTTTTGTCTGTGATGCTTGTAGGCCAAATTTAGATTTTCAGTGTTTTGTTATGAGAGAAAATTACATTTATATTTTACATTTACTATTTCAAAAATAAACAAAACTGACAAAATTTTCCATCCTGACCTACAGAGCAGCTCTCAACTCCAATAGTCTGTTCTTCATACATGAGGGGAACTCCCATTGATGTGTGGATCTGAAAGGAGAATTTTGCCCTAAGGGCTCAATTTTGCTCTGAGATTGACATATGCATATCATCAAAAATAAAATAATCTATGCAGCTGAGGAGCTATCAGCAGCTCTTTTGCAATGCCGTTGCTGTTGGAGATTCCTGACATCCCACTAAGATGTGTGGTTGGCTGAGAAGTATCCTTGGTCTAATGTTTGCGCTAAAAAACCCTCCCCAAAATAGATGAGAATTAAACAAATGACCAATCTTTACTGTTACTGTCATTGTTCGTATTATGGCACCTCAGGGAAATTTAACAAATGCTTTTTGTTGTATATCACTTCCTTGAGTAGCTTTCATTTTAGGGCCTCCTCAGAAGTGTGCTCAGTCAGGAGCTATATTGCTGCATGCAGTTATTCACATCCTTTGACTTTCTCTGAGAGCCATCTGCAAAATATGGCATTTGTGACCCTAAGAGGAAAGAGTGTCTTATGCTGGTTGTAAGAATTATGGTTTCAGTGGGGGCAGAAGAGTACTGCAGTACTGTCACTCCTTAGTGTTTGTAAATCTAGAAAAAATTATCTGAGGAGCAGAAATCATCTCCTCTTTTCCTTCTTGCCCAGTAAGCCTCTGCTCTCTTTTTTTCCTCTTACTTTTCTTCAGATTTTCCTGCTGGCTTGAAAAATAGGACCACTTACCTCCACTGAGTACATGTTTGGATAGAAACCATTAGGAATCATGCCCAGCTATTTCTCCCACCTCTGCTGATACTCTTCCTTTCCTGTTTGTGCTAGTGGTGAAGCTTATCTCAGCTACAACTTGTTTCTGGTGACTTCTAACATCTAACAGGAAAATTCTTAGTCCAAGCAGTGGCACAGTGCTAGCATGGCAACAACTCTTGAACTACTTGATAGATGTGTGATGCTCAAGACTCAGACTTACCATGCCCTAGCTAAAACAGGTCTTTACTACAGGAGAATTTTTTAGAGGCTGTCCAAAAGAACACAAAATTTTCTCTGTTTATTGTACTTGCAAATATCTGTGTCAGCAGTTAGGAGACAGTGTCATGCCAAAATAAGTTTTTGTTAAGGTTTATAACTCTACCTGTGCTATGACCTGCCCCCTGTGCCCCCTGTTGGAAGCTGTAGTAGGGAAGGGGCTCCTCTTAACAGGAAGAATATCAGGTGCCCCCCCCCCCCNGCCCAGAGAGGTTGTGGAGTCTCCTTCTCTGGAGACATTCAAAACTCGCCTGGATGCGTTCCTGTGTGATCTGCTCTAGTGTTCCTGCTTCGGCAGGGGGATTGGACTAGATGATCTTTCGAGGTCCCTTCCAATCTCTAACATTCTGTGATTCTGTGATTCTGTGATTCTGTACATGAATCATAGAATCATAGAATGGCTTGAAAATGGCAGGAATAGCAGAAGCCTTCCTCTGCAAGATTGTTATTCTAGAAGAAGACACTGAAGAACTGTTCCCAGCACTGCTCACTGGGCTCCCTGCACTCTCACTATCTCACAGTTCTTCTAAGGGTGTCAGAAAGGTTCTTTGGAGCAATTAATCAAAACACCTTTAATATAAATGAGGTGGTTACTAACTCTTAGGAACCGTGCTCATATGATTATTCCACTAGTTCTTCAACAAAGTTCAAATGACAACACTTTGGGAAAAACTAGTTTAGGAGAACAATAATATGCTTCAAACTCTGGGACTGGTTATGGTTTGGAGTGGCATACAGCTTCACTTCCATACAGGTGTTGACAATTCAGGTTTCTGTTAGCTCTGTGCTCAGGACTCCCGCTTAAAGTGGATGGAGGTCTAGTTAATTCAGTCAGTGGAGTTTTGAGCAGATACTTAGGGACTTACGTGTGAGATGTTCTACAGTATCTGAGACCTCCAAGTGAGGCCACCAGTTTTGGTGTAACATATATGAGGGACCTTCTAGAGAGGCAGCTAGCAACTCACAGGATACACTAGAGCATCTGAAATGGCAGCTGACTGAACCATGGATCTCCCCATTGAGTAGGCTGACATCTTGTTCTTTTGTAGCTATCTACATTATTAATGCCTAAGCTTAGGTACCTGAATTTTGA
>VXAV01004725.1:34443-46191 GCA_013399715.1 Alectura lathami
TAAGTTTAGGTACCTGAATTTTGACAAAATTCTCCCTCCACAGCCACTGTGCCATGACTAATTCCTAGAATTTTTTCATGATGACTGTAATATATAATATAGGATTAGTCAAAAAAAATCAGTGGTATTCTTTCTGATTTTGTAATTAGTGTTAATAAAGGCATAGGGAGCTTAATAAATGCAACAAAAGATTACCTTGTAAATAGAGATAATAATTTATACTTGTTTGGAATTTTATATTAGTCTCTGTTTTAGGAAAAAATCTCTTAGTGTAAACATTTACATTCAATACTCTAAAGTGATTCCAAAAGTCATGAAAATATATTTCCATCTGTGATTTGCATCTGTGTTCATGGACCTGCTCTCTCACTGCATCAGCTCCCTCTCCTCACAACTATGTTAAGTGCTTCTTATTTGCTGCTTGGAGCTACAACATACCTCCTGTACTCTCAATTTAGCTAGGAACTACTGCTCCAACCTTTCAACTTCAGAATGCTTCACAAACATTTAAAACTAATCACAACAACACCCTTCAGTAGGAAATGTAACACATTTTACAAGTGGAGAAACCAAGACAGACAGATAAAATGCAGACCCAGAGGAGCACAAGAAATCCTCAATCTGCTTCAGGCCACTAAGCTTGCTGCCAGGCAATATGGAAATGCAGAAGGGCAACAAAGAAATCTGTAGGTTTCTCACAATCTGTGACTACCAGAGGTACCTCTTATGGAATGCCCACTGTGCGTACAGTTGGTGACCTAGCTACATAAACCTCTCGTGTTGTGCGGGTGGACAGGTGTGATTGCAGGGCGCTGATAAGAACTGGCTGATGGTCACGCTCTTCATATCAGCCTGCTACAATGAAAAGCGTGTGTCTGAAGGTCATACACGAACCATTAATTCTTGGAAAAAATGTCTCAAGATAACAGATCAACATATGTGTGGCTGAAATACGATTTGATTCCTGGAAATGGCATAAAAGCCAGACTGCATTATAGCAGAGAATGCCTTAAATATTTCACACTAGTAGATGTAACCTTCTGAAGATGGAAATCCCGCCTCCTCAAGCTGGTGAGGACAATAATGAAACTTCAGTCATACTCCTGATAGGTACAAGAAAATACTGGTATTAAAAAGGAAATTCAATTTAAAAAGATTTTTCTACATTCATAGGAATTAACTTCATATACAAGAGAGAAACAAATATTAAGACATAAGTTCAGAATATCTGAAGCAGCAGAAAACCGCACTGAGAAAATCTAGCAGTCTGAGAAAAAACCCTAAAGCAAAATAAAGCACAAAAACTCAACAATTTATGCGGTGCAGCTGAGTGCATCTGTAGTGGGCACTCCAGAAATCACTTTTCATTAAATCATACTTTTCCTGACTTCTGTTTTTTCCATATGTCATAAAAGAGTATTGCCTTACTGTACCAGTCAGGTGAACCAAATAACTTCTTCTAGTGGCAGAGGAGACTGCAGGTTGCATCCTGTCTGCCATCATATGGGCTCCACTGTACTGGAGCACTGGAACTGGCACTGCTTGGTGCTACTGCATTTACTACACAAGGGTAATAGGCTGATGCTTTTGAGAATTGTTGGGTTGGCTGAGCCTGTGCTGAACCCCATATATGCCTCAGCGAAACCCCTACATGATTCAGAGGGATCCAGGAAAAAAGGTGAGCGAAGGCAGGCTACCAGAACCAGAAAATTGCCTGTTGCTTGTAAGAACCTTCTTGCTTAAGCTCCATTTCCTGCTCACTTATAGGGAATTAGGGGCAAACAAGGCTGACCATATTGTCTATCAAGGCTATTGAGCTGGGTGTCCCGTAAATCCAGGGCTCAGCTGGGGATTTCTGAAGCACTTGTGAATTGGAGGAGAGCGATTCAGCTACTGTTTTTTTTTTTGTTTGTTTGTTTGTTTGTTTGTTTTTTGTTTTTTTNATCTGCAATAAAGAAACCTATTCAGAAGAGACTAATCAAGACCTTTGTGTCTGAAACTCTCTTTTGTTTTTTTTTTGTTTGTTTGTTTGTTTGTTTGTTTTTTGTTTTTTTCCAGGTCAGATTTCCAACTGCAGACCATCAACATGTATACTGGAGAAAACCTGCTACCTTGCATGCTGCTTTAGGGCGCATTATGGCTCTTTACTGACTGAAGTATGAATGTAACATGAAGAGACAGTTTAGTCAATGGAAGTAAAATTCTGTTTGCGGCCCTCAAGTTTGCCATATGCTTCTCTCTTGTACAGGCACATGCTGCGATGGGGTGGCCTATGGCTCCAGCCTCATTAGGACTAACTTGACTTCCCTTCCTGGAAATAACTCTTCTGATCATGATATTCAGAAAAAATACCTTGAGGGCAGAACAGAGAACTAAGACTAATTTTTCAGGCATTGTTTCAGTACTGGAAGGCTGATTATCTTCCCTTATTATGTCATATATTTTGAATTTTAGCAGATCTTGATCTGAGGACAAGAGAGACAGCTTTACTCTCCTGATAGAAAATCTGCTTTCCAAACCTTAAAGATAATAAAACTTGCAATGCTGATGTCCGTTTATCTTATTTGCCAGCATTAGAAAGCGTAATCCTATTTCTTCCTTCAGATCTCTTTTCAGCAATCTTTTTTTATTCATCTTCCCTTCTCTTTTTCTCCGTTTACCTCTCTCTTGGGGCTTAACCTTGTCAGTGTTCTAGTTCATTCACATTTGGCATTGCTGGTCAAAGTAATGGGATTAGGGTTATGAAATGTTAATGGATGGCCAAACTAAGTTGCAATGCCACAGACCTCCTAATCTATTGTATTTAATTAGAAATTTCTCAGGAACCCTCAATCCTTTAAAGTCTTTCTTGAGTGAAAGCTATAGGGAAATGCAGTAGCCTGTTTTCTGTAAGAACACTGGCAAGTATAGGACAGCGCATGGTGTTGATCATAACGACCCCATGAATTTGGGCTCTTCTGAAGGAGGAGTTTTCAGTTAGCTAAGGCCTGTGCTGCATGGGCAGTTATCTCTATATGCAAGTGTGATCACAGGACTTTTGGCTAGTAAGTGTTTTCTACCTACTACAATTGCCAACTTTTGCAATCAGTAATGATCTTTAGTTTTTAGGTATTTTTAGAAAAATGGGCCCCAGAACTGTACTATTGAGGATACTGCATTGTGGAAGAAGAAGGATCAGGTGATACAGTATCGTTATTTCTAAAATTGTTGAGCTGTCATTCTCCTCTAAAGCTAGTAATAAGAATGGTAATAGTATGACTGATGAGATCCCTTCTTCCCTCCTCACACCAAACTATGTACAAGGCTTCCCATTCCTGTACCTCAATATAGGTATCCTCTGTACATCCTTTCAATGAGGTTGGTAAAACCACTTTCTTTTGGTTTTGTTCAGGACAGAATGACCTAAGAAGGTCCAACGTGAAACAATCATCTTTCTCACTGCCTCAGGAGAATCTAGCCATATTAAAAAGGGAAAAACTATTAATATTTTAAGTCATGAGGGTTTAAAGTGATGGATTTGTTCACGGTCAGGAGGAAAAATTTAACTGACTTCTTGTTTTGGAGTAAGAAATGTGCTTCCAGAGCCCTGAATTTAACTGAAGATAGGCCTTGTGTTGATCTGCAATAGCAGTGCTCCTCTTGAAATCTGAAGCTCTGCAGGGGTTATGATGAGAACATGGAATTTGGAAGAGGATAGTTTAACTATGTCAGATAGTTTATTCCCCTGCAATAATTGAATAGTCCATAAATGGAAGAGAGACCAAGCCTTCTGTGAAAATCCAACTGAATTTACACAGTGGGAAAGACCAAAACTGTAGTAGTAGTTATTTAAAAAACCTATGAAGTGTGAACACAGGAGATGAAAACGTTTCTTTAAATTCTTGTACTGTTCTATCTTCTTTTGTTCCTGGATTGTGAGGATTTCAGACAAAACCAGGTGTCTTGAGAATGTGGAAAAAATAATTATGATGTTATTAATTCATTGGGTCTTTCCATAAAGGTGATATTATCATGGTCTAACTTCAGATTCAGCTTTGGGTTGTTAAGTGCCTCATACTCCTATGTGACTTAATAAAATCTGAGAGTACATCCTACCTCTTGGCAGTAGTTCATGGGCTGGTGATACATCTTTCTCAGTTACCCTGATGTTGTTATTGTATACGGACAGATTTATTTATGCGTTTGGGAGACAAATATGCTATAATTTGCAGCTTTACTCACTGGACCTGTTCTTACAGTAGCCTGTGACCTCTTGTGAATTTGCAGGTATGCCTATGTATGATGTTTACAGGAAGATGTTCCATTATCACGTGCCATATCACTGAGGTGTACAATACATTCAAACTTTTTCATCAGAAGAAAATGTAATTTTGACTATTTTTTTTTTTGTTCCTGGTTCTGCATAAGCTACTCTGTTAAGTAACTCTGTAGAGTTTCTTCCAGATGATGCCTTTCTGTCTTTTTGGCAATTTAAACCACATGGAATACAGAAGATTTTCTTTATTTATAATGGATTTCCAGATGCTTGGGCCTAGTGTATAGCTTGAGCTTTGCTCTCCGTGTTCAGAGATGTATTATACTGAGTATCGGTAAGCTAGTGTATGAAGCAGCAAGCCTGGTGTTTCCATGAAGTTTCTGATAAAGATGTAGTCAAGGACAAACAGAGGGAAATTATGTTTTCCCACTTCAGTTTGTCTACTGGGGCATTTGCGTGCTTCTCTTTTATACCAAAGGTGTGAGTTTATTTGCTTTTTTCTTTATTTATTACCATACCAATGATCTTGGACCAGATGTGCTAAGTCCTGTGTGTCTTGAGAGCAGCAGATTTACTGACTGTGTGCAGACCATATGCACCCTGGATGTGTAACATGTTCAGTCCTTCCAGGTACTGCTAGATTTGCTGAACATGTACTATGTGGCTTGCACACCTAGGAAATTAGGAGAGGAATCACACCAGTCCTAGTTCTATTGAGGGATTGGAAAGTAGAGGATAAAATGTCTTCCACTGCAGGAAGACTGACTTACAGAAAAAGGAGTCCTTCCCCATTTGGGAAACTTATTCTGTGAACTTTGGACAGAAGACAAATTCAGTGTCTGTGAGAAACCTTAGTATATGAGAGAGAAATCTGTTCAACACTTAATATGGCTTCAGGCTCTGTAATTCCCTGAGGCAGCAATGCAACCTCAGTGCCTTAGAAACTCCTTCGGGGTGTCAGTCTTGTCAGTGTGGCACTTGTGAACCACTGTGCTGGCAAGCCACAGGGCGTGAACTGGATCTCTGGCCTGTAAAGACGACAGGTTCCAGATGGCTGATCTGGCTGAGGACCGCAGAGCAGGTCAAGCTATGCGCAGCAATAGAAAATGGGCAGGATACCTGGTCAGCTTCCTGAGCACAAATTAAGCACCAAGAAATACCTGATGGTGCTGGGAATAAAAGGGAAGGTAAAAGGTATACTGAGTAGAAGAAGGAAGCTATAGAAAATTTCACTGTGGAGAAAACTCTGGGTGTGTAGAGGATAACAGTAGATCCGAATGGCCCCATACTCTTTATCTTCCTACAAAACAGCAGACAGATAAAAGATGATAGCTATGTCTCACAATAGGTGTTACTGAAGTTCCAGTGGGTTTCTTTAGTGTCCACTTAATTTTGGCAGTCAGAAGTAACAGTGAAACTGTTCAGGAGTGTTTGTTTTACTACGAAATATTGAAATGTAATCTTTTTAAAAAAAAAAATTGTAAAAGGAGAACATGTTAGAAAAGAAGGTGAAACCTGTAACAGTCAAAGTCTCTGTGACTGAAAGAAAAATTTTGCAATGTAATAGGGCAAGGTTCTGCTCACAGAGGAGTTGTGTCTGGGATTAGGAAAAATCTCTGTTGGAACATCAAGAATTAACGCTTGACAAAGGAGTTAGAGTTTGTCAAACTAGCACGTTCCCTGCCTCAGAATGGAGGGGAGGACATAATGGAGAATCCAAACTAGTACTATGAAAGATGTTTGAGGAAGTTATTACTGGAGTTCTACAAGAGCAGCAGCTGGGCCTGCATATGGTGTGGAAAAAAGCAGAAGCTATAAACTAGAAAAAGATACGTGCTGGATTACATCACAGCAAAATAGTTTGTAAGAAGCAGCATAGAGGAGATCAATGACAGTACCATTTGCTCTGGGGGTTTCCTCATAAGAGCAATTCATCAGAGGATGAATGGACTATCACCCTGAAAACAAGTAAGACATTTATTCATTTTAAATTGGATACTGGTGCACACGATGGTGCGTTGATTGAAATAATGTTATCCTCCTGACAAGAAGCAGATAATAGAGAGTAAGTGAGGCTTATAGGGGTAAGCTAATAGCAACTAAAGTTAACATGATGGTTAATAAAATGGATAGGTACAGTCTGTATTAACTTTCTGGAGTAGTGTACCCATTATGCAACAGAGAATGTGTTAAGCTTTTGTTCCCTTTGGGATGATGCGCTCACTGGGGAGGACAGGAGGACAATATACCTGAGAAAGTGTTAGAGGACATCAGCAAGGGAAAAAAACGGTTTCTCAGCAGAACACACATCAGAATGGACATTCAGCCTCCCTCCGGTTCCTATTCCTATTCCTATTCCTATTCCTATTCCTATTCCTATTCCTATTCCTATTCCTATTCCTATTCCTATTCCTATTCCTATTCCTGTTCAAATTCCATTCCTCTTAAGAAAGAGGCTAGAAAAGGAGACGGGCGAGTTTATTAGCCTAAGAATCACAAAATGCATAGGAGAATGAACTGTGAGTACATTCTTTATTCATCTAGAGAGAAGAAATGAGGAACAGTATGCTTTGCATCTGGATAGACCAGAAAAACTGAATAAATAAAAAATAATAAAAAAGATCACAGTAATTGTTAGGAGATCACTTTCAGGGAGGTTGTCTAATACCAGATAATTTTATATGCTGGATGTATCAGCAGGGTTCTGGGGAATGTGTTTAGAAAATCTCACCACATATTTTCTATATTTTCCATGTCCCAGTGAGAAAATCTTGTTTTTTTTATACTTCAATTTAGGTTATGTTCAGCACTTCCTTTATCTCATCAGGAAATACCACCAAATTTTGACAGTACAGAAGGAATTAAGGCACCATAGATGATATTTAATCTGGGAAAGATGGTAAAAGAAACTGGAATATTAGAAGAGAACAACTGGAATCACTGAGCATCCTGAAACTCAGCTGGAGGTGCTGGGTTAGTGTGACACCCGCAAAAGGTACATTTTCTATAACATAAATAACACACCTGAGAGAAAATACAGGTAACATGGAAACCATGTTAGTTGACAAAGAAATAGTAGATTTCTTAGAAAGATGAATTACTTTAGGACAATTGTACCTTACGCTTCTGTCTGAATAAACAGAGAATGCTCCTATACGAAGACATTGCCTGACCTTAATAAAAAATCTAAAATGTAAAAGGAAGTAATTTAAGAGGATGATAAGCACAAAACTACGTTGTCCATGTCTGCCTCTATGAAGGATTTTGGTCCAATCTTCTTGCAGTAGAGTGGTCACAGCTAGAGACTGTTGGCTTATGCATGGTAGATGCTAACAGGAAATGAGAGTTAATAAGCTCAGATAGAGAAGGAGGCTTTGGCATGGCTGTAAAAGACTTCATGTCTTAGTTGTGGGAGGCCTTAGCTATTACTATTTTATTAGCTGAAATCGACTGCAAACCACTTATTGCTCTTGCTGAAAATGGCCTTGCAAACACTCCAGAGAATTCACAGACTACCTTTTTTTTTTTTTTTTTTTTAGCTACAAATGGATGATTTGTAAATTGAATCTGAACCTAGAAGAAATTTGGTGATGTAGACACACTCTTGAAAGTGTTAGAAGTGGCAAAGAAGTCCAACATTAGCATGTTATACTAATAAAAATAAACTTTGTGTGCTGCAGTGAACTAAGGACTGTGAGTTTCAGATTGATTACATAGGATGAAATACTACAAAGAGTAATTAAAATTAAAACCAGATTGACAAGAACATAACATTCCTCACCACTGGTATCAATTTAAGGGGATCTACCATCTTTGTATGATATTCTGTTTCAGGAATAGTGATTCCTAAATCATTATTAAAAAATATGTGAAAAATAGTCATGGAAGTCAAAAGGAGTTTTTGAGGAAAAAAATTCTAAAGGAATGAGGAGATTTATTTTGACCTTAAATGAACAGTAGTTCATTGAAACTCTTAATTGAAGAGTTTCTTAAGTTTTTCTGCACATGCTAGAAATAAAGATCACGGTGTAGAAAAGATTTGTATTGATAGTACAGGAAAAACATGACTGGAGCAAAGTAGACATAGATAATATGTATTGATTAGGGAAAAAAAAACTCCAGGACAGATCTCTAAGGGCTGCTTAGTATTATTCTGACTCTAGTGAGACAATTTTGTTGAATGATACAGCTAAACAACTGATGATAGACATCAAAGATATGTTTTGCCTAATATGCCTTACTTGACAGCAGTGGGCCAGAAGTAGGTATACATGAACGTAAGCAGTCTGAAGCAAAATATTGGCTTAATCTTCTATATACTAGTTCCAATGAGCTTTGGTCCAGTAGACTGGTGAAAAGCAGGGTGTGACACAGGAAACATACCCAGCACAATTAGACAATAGGTCTCCAGTTTACAAACCAGCCAGAACGAGTAGCTGTCCCACCTTCTGGCAGGAGCAGGTCTGCTGTGCCCGAGGAAGCAAGGAACAACTTCAGACTCCATTGGACAGTTTAGTTATTATTGTGATTTCATGTGTTTACATTAATAACGGTTTTAATTATAGCTGTCATTACATTCTGACTTGGAATGGAACGTGTGGTATTTGGGACTGTGCCTTCAAAGGCTGAGCAGCTTGGCAGGGCACTGTGAGACTCTTGTTGCAGTACACAGACAGCTGGAAGCAGACAGGGAATTATTCCCAGCACCTCCGCTGCTGAGTAGGACTGAAGATCACAGCGGGAAGAGCTACTGAGGGCCAGAAGGCAGCCTAGAGGCAACTTGCCCACGGCCTATGATTGATCGGTTAAGACCCTGTGGGAGATAGGCCATTTGCTCCTGCTGGAAGAGGAGATGCCAACCCACCCAGAGAGAGGGATTCTGAGAAGTCTCTGAAAAGGGAACCTCAAGGAATGTCCCTCCACCCGCAGTCATTCCTGCGGGAAACACCGCCTGCCTCCTAAGGAGGTGGTGAGTCCAGCAACTTTGATATGGGGTGGGAAAGATCATTTTACCCATTTTCAGGGCTGTGTAAGGCCTTCAGGATTTGGTCCATGGATAGCAGAAATTGTAGCGCTTACGTTAATATGAAATAGGCTGACAGGTACCGCAGGTGAGACATTTTTCTGGTATGTACAACTTAACTCTGGCAGGTTGAGATGGTGTGACTTGGTTCCAAGCCTAATAAACCAACAGAACTTGTGTTTCCTATGAATGGGCTCATTCATTTCAAAGGGAATGTGTGCACATACGTGTTTGTGTGTGCGCGTGCATGTAGAGAGAAGAAAATCACTCTTCTCCCTTCTCCTCATGGTCCGTGTCATACGGCATACCTACGTGTCCAGGGTACCAAATCTTTTATAAGGAAACTGAAATAAAGAGTCTGAGGAAAGTTTACCAGCTTCATAGTTTATAATTCTCTTTTGGCCACATTTTGTTTGTCAGGGAGAGCACAAGAATGAGGCCACACATAATTTAACACCTTTTCCTATTTAGAGTTTGTTAGTTTAACTTTTTCTGAGATTGTTTTTTTTAAGAATGTTTGTCTGAATTTAGTGGTTGTGAAGGAAGGTGACAGCCCTAAAGACTGTAGTTTTCCTTGCAGAACGGGCACCAGAGGAGCTCCAGCAGAGCCAGTTTCCCCGTATTGCCACCCTGATTTGACCTTGAACGACCTGTTTTAGGGCCCAGCAGATTCATACTCCAATCTTTTCAGTTCCTGGCCTTTTTGCTAAGACTGACAGCTGGGCTGCACCAAAAGTGCCAATGCTTCTGGGAGGCTGATATGCGTCCAAATCAGAGCCTGACTTCTTTCACATAGGCCCAGCGTTGTAATAACCTTTTCAATAATAGGGAGGCTGGCAGGTAGAGCTAATGAGACTGAGTCTCGGGGTGAGTATTTCAACACCTGCAGCAATGGAAGTGCCACCTTTCCCAAGGGCTCTATTATTACAGCGGTGCTTAGGCTCCAATACTTGCTGGGCCTTGTACAAACCTGGAGCAAGGCAGAAAAAAATGTGAGAGGAGAATTCCTTAAGGCCACAACTCATCCTACATGATCTCTTTAATAAACAGAACAGAGGCACGGGGAAATTAAATAACTTGCCCTGCCATGGTTAAGTGAACAAAGAACTCGGGTATCCCAGTGTCCAGGCTAGCACAGCAGATCGATCATGCTGCATCCTGAAGGCGGATGACGAGAACCTCCAGAAAGCAGGCAATGGCTCAGGCAGCAAATTATTACTTTGCCTTGTCTGCAGATTTTGGTATGCCTTTTAGGTTTTGAAAACATTGGCCCACTCCTGAGTTTACTTTCGAACATCTTACGTCCCTCCCACGATTTTTCTTAAAAAGGATTCTCCAGTTTAGGCACAATGTTTCCAAACCTCATGCAGCCATTGCTATAGAGCTGGACTACTTCACTCACCTCACCTCCTCCTCAGGGTGGATGTGCTGTAATCGAGCAGCCAGGTGGTCGCACTGGGCTGGTGATGTCCTCCAGCTGGTATGGTAAGCATGCTAAATGTGTCAACAAACGACAAAGCTACTAGGATCCCAGCTGAAGCCAGCTCATGGTGTGTCAGCATACTGGTTGGCTTGTTGAGAATAGCAGGTTACATTTCTTCCTGTGCAAGATGCAAAGGAAAATTAAACAAATCACTGGATGGTCCATGGTAGGGCCTTGTCCTTGATGTATGGTGGACAAAATCTTTTGGGAAAGCATTTATTTCCTCTATTTTTGCACAGCTCTGAATTATGAATGTTAACAGTGTTTAGAAGAACCCCTGGCTTAATACGGCATTCGGTAAGATGTGATCAAAATCTGAACCTAGATTTTGGTTTCAGTGCCTGGGAGCATGACTCTCAGTATGTTTTCTACTGGTGATTTTTTTGGGGCCGTGATAAAGACAGAGATATACAGCCTCCATTTATGAACTCCATGCAAAATTCTGGCTGGCTAGATCCAGCAGGTTTGGTGGACCCATCTACATAGAAATCTGCTCCCTAATATTTAAACTTTTTTTTACATGGTATTGAAGTCATCAGTGACTGATGAAAAAATTACTGTTTTATGCATTAACTCTGGAACCGTATGTGTAGAGCAGAGGGAAAATAATACTGTTTGTTTTTAATACTGAATCACTGCTGCTGGTTAAGAGTTTCTTTTTATTTTATTTTTCTTTCTTTCACTCTCTTGCTCTCTTTTTTTTTTTTATTTTAAAGAAGGAGAAATAGAAAAAAAGGTTTTGACTGAAACTTAAATGTCAGGGGAGTTGTTTTCCGCTAGTTGCCACACTGTCTTCCTGTCCACCAGGCCACTGTGATATCAGCCAGCACTTGTTTTAAAGGATATCTGTAAAAAATTCATGGTTAGATTGCTGCATCTCAGATCACAGGAGAGTGTGACTATTAACGAGTTCCAGATGCTTTATGGAGTTTCACCAGCCATTTGTGGAACTTTACTTTTTTTTTTTTTTTTTAGGAAATCTTTTAG
>VXAV01004725.1:57677-72488 GCA_013399715.1 Alectura lathami
AAAAAAAAAGCAATTATTGAAAATCAATACCATAATAATGGTGAGCAGAGCTGTGTTTTTTCCTTGATAGCCAATTATGAGCAATTTACTAAAGTTGTCAACTCATGGCAAAACAAATAGTGTTAATAGCGTAGATTTCATAAAGACCTATCTGTCTTGTTATTGCTGCAGTCTGAGCGGAGTTCCAGGTTCACTCTGGTAATGGAGCAATAACTCATGCAGCGATGGAGAGTACCAGCACCAGCACTGGTTGTGCTTTGAGCAGGGGGACCGAGCACTGCCACCATGCAATATGTCCAAATGCAATTCCCTCCCCATAAATAACTGCTGGATTTTTACAGGAAAGGTGGGTAGCCATAATACTGAGCAATTTTCTTGTATGCTTTTGGGGTGTTTCTGGACAGTGCAATAACATACTGCAGTATTTTGGGAGGAATTTTGAGACTGGAAAGTTAGCACTGTATTTTTGGTTGCTGCCTTCAGGCCTTCAGTCAGGCAATGAAAGTTCGCCATGTGTTTGCATAGCATCAAGCACAACAGGAACTTCGCCGCTTCTTGCTGCTACTGGCGTGCCAAGTTATAAGATGGAGGAGCATAAAAGTGATGTTAATATAGTAGATGAAAAGTTTGGTATCAAATCAAACAGATTTCTTTGTGTTGATGACAGTGTTACTAGGCAGAGTCATGCCAAATCGTTTTAACTGTGGGAAGCTGTGTCTTATACATTGCAGCAAATATGAAATTCTCCGCCTTCATGAGAGAAACACGGTGCTGATCTTGGCATTGTACACTTGCAAATTAGTTCTTATAAAGCAGGGTTATGTCCCAAAATCCTGCTACAAAAAGTAGCAGTGGGGAGGAGGTAAGGAACAAGCTCCATGGATTTGAGATATTCCCACCTGGGCAGAGGCACAGAGGGGGCAGGTTGCTTTCCATTGGCCTTGGGAACTTCTCAGAGGTGCAGTATGCTCACCTGGGGTCAGACGGGCTCTGTGTGTCTGCACAGTTGAGCTCAGCCATGAGTGGAGTAGATCTTTAGACCAGGGGCAGCACATGTTCATATTTGGATTTACAAAGGACTGTTGTGGTGCAAAAAGAGTTTCCAAGCCTTGTTCATCCTCTGGCTTTTCAGAAGCGCATAAACCCACAAGAGCAAGGCATTGCTTCAGCGGACGGGGTGAGAGGAGACACAAGGCATCTTGTAAGCTCCCATCCTTTCTCCAAATGATGTGTGTCTGTGAGTGTGTGTTTAGCATTTAAATAGAGTTTCCTCTCTTTTTATCCCTTCCTAGCTAAGCACTGGAGCAGTGACACTGCCTTCCACTTGCAAGGAACTGCCAACAGCTGTGTCTGGTGCAGTGTCTGCCACACACATGTGACGCTCCCTAATGATGGTCTGGAGAGGGTCTGAAGACAGTAACAGTGCTTGCTGGCAGTTTTGAGAATCTGTTCTGCATCCCTTTTGTACGTCCCAGGCTTTGGAGCAAGCGTACCTTCCACTCTCTCTCCACAGGCACAGCTGTCAGTGGCGAAGGGGTGTCTACACTGGGAACTCACTCAAAACGCTCCCTTAAGTTGCCTTGCCTGTTTTAATATGCAGGCCCCTTTCCCACATACTGCAACAGCTGCCTCAGCTGCAAAATCCAGCTGGTGCTCACAGGGTGCCTTAAAAGCCTTAAAGTGTTTCTCTGCTGAAGGCTATGGACATCTCCTCTGCTGTAATCCCAGCTGTGTGTGTCAGGGGTAGGAGCTGGCATCCCACCTTTCCTGGGCAGCTTTAGCAAGAAAATCTTTCTGGAAAATAAAGGGTTGATTTTTCTCCTTCGTGCCTAATCTGTTTCTAGCTAAGCTGAGCCTGGTAAGCAAATTTTAGGTGCCTCTTTAAGTGTTTGCAGATCCAGCTAGCAAAGAAGAGGAAACTGGTTTTGGGAAAATAAAAACCAGGCTATACATGAAGGAGAAATTGGAAGAAGTTTCCATGTCAGGTTTAAGGTTTGTTTTAACGTCCAGGTTTGAAGATGAGGTCCGGAATCAAGTTTGGTAGTTCTGAAACAGCACAACTATTCTGTGAAATTTCTTGACCAAAATACATAAACTTGAAAATAGCCAGCTTGCCTTAAGGGTTTTCTGCCATCTTGGGTTGTGTAGGAAAGAGGTGGAGTTCTTGGAGCCTCATCTTGCTGGATTTGTCATGACACTGAGACAGAGAATCTCACTACTTAAGAGTGAATGGGTAGACGCAGAGTTTAATTCCGCAGTTCAGAGCAAACTCCTATGCCATTTTAAGTCAGGAAGAAGGGAATAACAACACCTTCAAGCAGTTCTTCAGGGAGTGTTTAGTGAGAGAATATTCATTAATGTTGTCCAAGATGCTGTCATGACAGCTCTTCTTGCGCAAGAAACCATATGAACTTTAATTGATCACAAGTTGTCACGTGCAAAAAAAAAAAAACAGTTTTGCCAACAATAAGTGTGTAAACTGGAGGAGTAAGTATCACCATTGAACTCTGCATAATTACTCTTTGCTTTCTGTTGAGATTACTTGCGTGGAAGCCAGGTAGTGCTGTGCTGGTCCTGGCATGGTTCTATGTGCTCCTATGTGTGTATGGGAGTTGTCACTCTTGGCCACTACCCAGAGTTTGCTGCAAGATGGTATAGTAAGTATTCACAGTATATCAATTTATGCTGCTAATGTGCCGAAATTGGGATCTTAGACTCATGTATCTCTCTACAGTCTTCTCCAGATGGCAGACCAGAATACGAGTCCAACCTTGATGTTGTGAATAGTCCTCTGAAGCAGCATCTCTCTCCCTGTTGTCTACAAAATAGGTTCTAGGAAAAGTCAATCCTTAATTCAGGTGTTGAATTTTGGTGCCTTATTTTTACAGGACAATATGAATGAATGCCCTCTATATGTCATGCCCTTCTGAGCATATTGCATCACTGACCTGGTCTGTGGAAAAGGTGCTGGTGGTAAAGCACTGTTTGGAGTAAAATTGAGCACTAAAATTCTTTGTCTTGAATAATTCATTTCATACACTGCCTCTCTTCTGGCATGTAAATTGTCTGTTAATAGCTTGCAGTTTTCTCACATTTGTTGGTTATTTGAAACTATTGTCTGAATAATTTCTATGAATAATTCTTGATCTTTAGGTCTTTCACACTCATTTCACTGGGATTATTTGAAAACTGAAATTCCTCTTTCAAGATGAGTTAGTTTTTATTGGTCTCATAGACCAATAAAGTGTATTTCTTCTCATGGAATTGACTGCTGAAGAATAGCGTGAATTGTCCTATGAGCAAATACATTTGGGTTCCTGACGAGCAAATCTCATATGTTTGTAGGTTATATTTGGTTTGTTTGAACATTCTAATAGAAACAACTATAGTATTAAACAAACTCACAAGGTCACCTGGCTCAACCCCTTGCAGTTCCAGGTAGTCATATAGTAATTTGAAGATTTGAATATTGATTCAAATACTTAGAGATTTGTAGCCTAGAAATTAGCTGGGGAGTGGCTTTATTTGTGCTTTCAATAAAGTAGCAAGTCCTGCAAACATTAACTCTTTTCTGGTGGACATTTTATTTTCCATATATCTGGTTAATGCCATATGTTGAAAAGTCAGAGAGAAAATGATCATGGAATATAATAAAGGTAAGTAGTAAAACTTGAAGGAATCTCAGGTCTCTATCATCACCAAGGCTAAGCAGCATTTTAAAGAGGAAAAGTTAAATATTTATAAGCCTTAGAGAACAGTTTATTTTGGATTAGTTTTGCATATGAAAGTATGGGTTAGTTTCTTTTTATCTCAGAGGGTTCTGTTATGCCTGTTAGTCACTTCTCTGCAGGAGTATCTCAGGAAACTTCCTATTGTGTGAGTAAACTGCGAACATTCATATCAACTGCCTGCTTCTCGTCCAGACGCAGAGACGAGAGACTTTGTGGAAGTCCATTTTAATATTTAAGTGACTTGTTTTCTAACATTGCTATCATGCTGTAAAGCATATTCTCCTCATCTGTACTAGAAATTGTTTTGTTTTTATGTACATCCCACAGTGTAAAAGTAGTCAGAGAAAAAGTAGGGAATTAGTACTTGAGACACCCTGTTGTTAAATTATCTTCTCAGTATCAGCCAAAAATAGTGGTAACAGTGAGCAGAAGGAATGATGAAAGCCTGACAAAAATCCTTTACCAGTCCCCCCAAATGCTTACATTCTAATAACAGGCAACAGGTAACACAATATCATTTACACCCCATAAATGATTTTTTTTATTAATCACTAATTAATTAACAACTTATGACTCTTATTTCTGTACCAAAATTAACCGTGTCTTAACGGTTTGGTACCTGTCTTCCAAATCTTTTGAAATTTCCACTAACTAATATGAATGATTCCCCTACCTACCATGTTTATAACACTTCTGTGCTCATTGTCCACCTAGACTGGGTCCTTTGAACACTGTTTTCCCTACACGTAACATAACAGAACAACAGGGAGACTTCAGGATGTAAATTTTGGTGCCTCTGCACTCCCAGACCCCTAGCAGAAGGCTGGCTGACCAGCATGCTCAGAAACAGGAGGTTATGGCCGTGCCATTCGACAAGTGTGTTTCCGCAGTAGTGTGGTGTGCCAGCCCACAGGTTTGAGTAATACCACCTAATTGGTGAGAAGCCAGGAGATCACAGGGCTGGAGGGGATCTTGGGAGGCTGTCTAGTTCAGCCTCCTGCCTTGGCTGGGTCCCTGGCATCTGTCTCGTTCTGGTGGACGTTCATCTAAGCCTTAGTGATGAAAGCACCACAGCTCTGCCAGGCAGTCTGTGTTGGTGCACTATGGTCTTCACTGTTAGAAAGCTTCTAGATCTAGACTGAACCATTCTGCCTATTATTTTAACCCACAATTTCAGGAGTTATCACAAATAGATGTGAGGAAGAGACTATTTTCTTTTTACAGGAGAACATTTACATACTTGAAGGCTATAACTGAGTTTCTTCTCAAATTTATTTCTGAAATAACTTCAGTTCCTTCAATCTTTCCTTCATTCCAGGTCGTGTTCTCTAGATCTTTACTCATTTTTGCTCACGTCTGAATGACACTTTCTTGCAGTGCCTGACCTGAATACAGGACTCCCATAGTGGCCTGCCTACTTATGGGAGGGGAACTGGCTAACTTCACACATCTTGTGAGCAGTGTTTCTTTTCATATACTGCCTGCTTCTTTCACAATGGCATGACATTGTTGTTCCCTTGATCTTAGTTCAAAGCTCATGTTTCCTGATAATACTGATACACTCCTGAATTAAGCCGTCTGCCAGTTTCTAGCTGAGTGTACTTGTGCAGTTTAGCTGATTCATTGCTGTTTTACCCTGCCAGGCTGTACCTATCTTCTACAATATGTTGCTGTATGACTTTGTGTTTTTCTTCACTGTATGTGAGTAGAGCTAGGCAGAATCTCTGGTACAATGCTGTGCCTTGATCTCCACTTAAGCAATAGCAACATACATTTATTACTTGATGAGAGCCTAAAACAAATAGCTTTCCTCTGTCCCAGAATGGGAGAAAAGATGGTTTTCAATTCCAAAATTCTCAACTTCCTTTCAGAATTACTTTCTGTGAAGCTCCGCCCTGGTCATAGTCATACATACATAAGTAGATCCCACTTGTGCATAACAGAGTTACAGTTTCAAGATAAGTGAGGCCAAGTTTATCCAAAGATTTCAGCATACAATGTGATAAGCCCTTTGAAAACCTGGCCAGATGTTGCCTATCTGTGTCTGGAACCATCCAGAAAATCCTGCTGGAGCAGGAAATACTGAACTGATTTGGGCTCCTGGCCCTCACAGCTCCAGAAAACGAGAAGCAGCTAAGGGCGTTTTCAGTACCAGGGAGATTATTGATCAGGTAAAGTATTAGATCCATTTTCATGCTTCAGCCTCACCCTGCTCTACATTCACTCTTTCGTTCCTCCCTCTTACTCAAAGCAGGATGACTAGGTAGCCATGTGTTTGGAGTAAGCTGGCAAGCATCCACTATAAGTGAGACTCCCATTTTTCTCATGAAATTTGAGCAAACTTTCCCTACCACCTCTAGCAGTGAGTGGTTAGATGCATTAACTCATGTCTACTCTTTTAAACCATACACCAGCATCTTCACTGCAGTCAGCAGTCAGATGTGATAAGCCCACCACTCAGCTACTTCAAACAACCGTCCTGCTTGCCTTTGTGATAGATTAAGTGAAAGACAATAGAGGAAAAAAATACACAACTGTCAGTTTGGATTAGAGAGGAGAGCTCTTTGCTGCAGTTTTCTAACTTGCCAATTACCAACTAACAGGCATGTCATTGTTTCCAGCTATGTTTCTTGCTTTCTAATAAAGCAAGTATGTGCTCACAGGCTCAAATGTGCATGTGAGCACCAAGATTTTCATGTCTCACAAGGCAGAAAACTGCAAAAGTAGACTCATGCCTATGGCAGGCACTTTTGTTTAACTGCAGGTGACTACAGAAACCAGATAGGGAAACGCTTTTCATGCTTAGGTAAAAAATGTGACACAGGACCTCCCAACGGTGGATTGAGAAATGTGAAATTGACTGAGCTCTACTTCAAAATCCACTCAAAGTTAAATACAGCTGCCTCCAGTGAGATGATTAGCACAAAGTGGGGGACAGAGTGGTCACATGCATGCAGCATTGGCAAGTGGAGGCTGTGAGCTGGAGGATCATGGAGTGTTGCTTTGCTATTTGTGGCCACACTGTTGGCATTGGAGCCAGACGCTGTGGAGTGGGCAACCCAGCTCTCCATACTCCTGCAAGTATTTGAACACCTGCAGGAAAAAGAAAAAGAGTTTCCTCTTGTCAAAACTCTCTATTTGCAGCTTTTCTAGGAATTACACTTACCATAGACTAGTAAAATGCAAACAAGACAAGTGGTTCAAGCAAGAGGAAGATTCAGTGGCATGGATGAGCTTTGGGACTGAGTAGGTGTCAGGAGCCCTTGGGCCTTTCCTTGCCTCTGCCTCTGTCCAGTCTCCTAACCCAAGACTACTCACTGTGCTTCTCTAAGCTTCTGGCTTGTGAAGTGTAAGAGCTGGGACTTTCTTTTGCTCTATATTTGAACAGTGCTTAATAAAGGCCTGTACATATTGCTGTAATAAAAAGGACGCTAATAAACCACCCCAGACACCTACTGCAGAACTGTTCAGCAAACAAATAGGAAACAGGATGATATAAGGTGCAATATGCAGTAGCCCCAAAATAATTAGGTAGTGAAGATGTAGTGACCATGGACAGGTGACAAAACAGTGTTATATAACCACAGAAGAAAATGATGCCAGTTTCAGAAACAGAGACAACTGCGGTTAGGAAATCCCCCTGAATGTAAACCAGTCTTTAACTGTATGCCCTTGAGCTGTCTAGAAGTGACTTGGCAAAAAAGTGGGCGCTTTTGAAGTCAGGACCTTCAAGAATGGGATCCAGCTGCTCATGCCAGTGGTTGCTGCTGGGACTGCTTTTGCTCTAGTAAGTGCCTCTTGGTTATTGTTTTGTAACACTGGGCTCAGCTGGTCACAAAAACCAGTGAACCATTTTAATTTCAGTTTTCAGAAGGGAGGTGCTTACCAGCTCCTTCCAGATACCAGATTTGGTTAATAACAGCACCCAACCTTCTTTACCACGGTACATGTGTTTCAGCTTTTGGTGTTTTCTGTAGATCTGAAGTGTCTGAGCATCTGTGCAGGCGTACAAACAACCATGGAAGAATGAAGAAATGTAAATTTCTCCAGGCAATGGACAAGAAATATATTTTTGTCTTTTTTCTATGGGTCTCTGAGACCCAAAGTGCAGTAGAGTTTAGATGGTCGATTGTGGGCACAGGAAGGATATTTCTGAGGTTACAGAAAACTTTGAGATGACAGTTTACTTGAAATAAGATCAGATACAAAGCTCTGACTCATGCTCAAGTTCTCCTGAGTTCTGAGGAGCACAGGGCTTGGATCTCCTTTCAGTACCACAACAGCATAAAAACCCATCTTTGCCACTCTGTGTGCATTTCAGTCCACAGAGCTAACTGCATCTCCTACAATCAAATCCATGCTGGATTTATCTGCTTGACTCACACACCAATATCTGTAGAGCCAGAGCATTAAGGTATCTCAGGGCTGGCTGTAACACCAGCCACAGCAATTAACAGTGTGTATGCTTAAGGGGCTAGCTGGCTTTTAACTCTGAGCCATCATGGCTACATGCCTTGCTGCCTCAGCTACCAGATTTGAAGATACGCCTGTGCTCTCTGTGAATAGTGCTTGAGCTGTAATCCATCTCCACATGAAGGTGGAGGTGAGCATGCTCTCACTGGACTCTGTGCTGTGTTGGGTGGAGGGGAGCGCAGTAGCTCCCCCGACAAATAGCATTCCTTATGCTCTGCTGGGCTTCTGCCAGTGCCGCTCACTGCAGGATGGCTTGAGGTCGGGCTGTTGCAGTGGCACAGAAGGAGGTTTTATCCCTTACTTTGTGCTGCTGAGGGCAAGCAGTCTAAATATTGCTTTCTGTGATGGTGGATTTCTTTGCTCCCCCATCCCTTTCTCCTTCCCTCTGTGGGGCAGACAGACCCGAAGCACTGTTTATTTCCTAGGTGGGAAGCAGGTGCTAAGTGGAGAGCATAAATCGTACAGAGCTAGTGAAAAAAAAAAAAAATTATAAAAAAAGAAAGCACTCGATAAATAGGTACTAGGAAAAAAAAAAAAACCATATCAGTAATTCTGCCACTAGGCCCCTGCTGGCATTGTCAGCGAAATTTAGTAAGAGAGGTGTACTGAGCCATAAGGTTTGCAAATGTTTTTTTTTTTTTTTTTTTTTTTTTTTNNTCCCTAAGGTTTTCAATTTTTTTTTTTTTTTTTTTTTTTTTTTTTTTCAGACTGTTTTAGCTCTCTCTGCATGTTTATTTATTACTGTCTTCACTGCACTGCATTCAGGCTTTTTAAATGATTCTGAAAGACACGAGATTTAACATCCATGGGTCTGGTGTCATGCTTTAACCTCCAGAATGGGACTTGCAAGGGCAGCAGCAGAGTGACATTTCCTGCACTGTTTCAGCAGCACATCTCCGACTCCTCCTGCAAAATTGGCTGCTTGGGGTGAGAGGAAGGAGTCATCCGCACACCTGCACCGTTCTCAGTCCTTGACCTTGCTGTTGACAATATCCACAAGGTGCCCTTTCTGACAACTGTGGTGACAGAGTGGGTTAGTGATAGGGACACATGTCCATGGAGATCTGGGCTGAAATCGTCAGCTCATTTCATCTAAGTTGCTAGGCAGCTCTCCAACAGTTAGTGCCTTTTGGCTGCTTGAACAACTGCTTTGGTTTTGAACTAGTGGCCTTTTGGTGAGAGGCTCTGATATCCTATTACCAATTCCCAAGCAATCCAGCTCCTGAACACATGCACACTCAAAAGACGATTATATATGAATGTAAATGACTCTGAAGTGCCAAGTGACAAAGACATGACCTTCACCTGGGTCAGGCAGATTGTGCCAGACAACAGGAACTGGGGGGTAAGCTGACACCTACAGCCTTGTTCTCCTGGCAGTTTCAGAAACAGACTGTACTCCAGACCCTTGCTGACCTTTGTTGCCCTTCACCTGCACCCTCCTCCTGGAGAATAAAAGCGAGACGTAATACATCACTTCTGTGATGACTCTATTTTCAGTTGAAATGGGAGATCGGCATCTTGCAATGACTCGTGAGATATACATTCAGCTGCTCTACAGGGCTGTTAGGAGGCTGTAGTTTGGGTCACTTCAAAGTACTTTTATTTTGAAAAATTGGCCAGAACTTCAGCTGGTGTACATCAACACAGATCTGTTGCTTCAGCAGAGCTGATTTACTCCAGCTGAGGATATGGCCTGATATCATATGGCTGGTTTTTGACTTAAAAGTATATAATATGTTGCCAAGTGCAAGACAGGCAGACACAGGGTTCAGTAGGGGAGTAGAAGAGAATTCTTTGTAGGAAGGCCCTGTATAAAGACATTTATTAAGAATTTCTTAATTAAGAATTAAGAAATTATGTGTCCCTAAATTTTCTAAGCATGTCATGTTTGGATATAATTGTGTTACTTTGAATATTACTACTTGCATTTACAAAGTGAAATTCCAGCCCTGCTCTTTGAAAATTTGTCTCTTCATACTTAGTAAATCATAATTATACTGTCACAGCAGTTTCCAGTGGACCCTGAGGGTCAGTGGACTAATTCTAAGGGAATCACAAAAGGTAACTAAGAAAATCAAACCTATTGTTAATAGTCTTGAATTCATTATGCAAGGATGTGCAGCACTGCTGGAAAAAATGTTTTGGGGATTGTAATTTGTAAAAGCTGGAAAGTGCTTTCAAAGAGGTTATTTTTCTTTCTATTTTTCTCATTATTTTTCTGCATGTTCTGTTCCCATTTCATTTTCAGTCTCTTCTTGATGGGGCATTTGTTTTCTTTCCTGTCGCAAGACAGGATCTTGTCAGTGAAGCGAGTATGGTCTTTAAAATGAATCTGACTTACACCAAGGCACCAGTGAACATTGAAATGTTATTCCCATTCTCAGCGCTTTAGAAGGGGCCATTAGTAATGGTAGCTGAAGAAGAGCTTTAGGACAGAGCCATCTTCTGACTGACACAGAGCGTGTGTGATATTCCTGACAAATCAAGTGTTTTGTGTGTATACATTATTGTGTTTAGGCTTCTTAGAGGTTTGAATTTCTTTGGTTCCTGGCATAAAAGGTCATATTTCTGAGTCTTTCAGCTGAATATATATCTTATGTAAGAGTGGTCGTCCTGGTGAAATCCCTGTCAGGAATCTGCTACAAAGTGCTGAACAGATATTTATAGCAAAAAGAGAATTTCTTCATCAAAGAATGTACAGTCTAGACAAAGTGCCTTTAACAGCTCCCTGATACACTGCTGACCTGTACAAATGGAACCTGTCTGTCCCTGTGCCCCTTCTTCGTGCTGTGTCCAAATCCTACCATCAGGAAAGCATGCAGCTCTCTGAAGGACCTTGCTCACTTGCTTTCTTGTCCTTTGCTTCTCCCTGGATGCTGATAGTTTAGCTGAGACAGAGGGAATGCATTTCCTTCAAACACTTCATCAAACAAGACTTCAAAAAAAGCTCACTTCTCACTGGCTATTTTGAAATTGGAGTCGATTTAGAATTTCCAGGACAGATTCTCACATCAGTGACACATACACAGTTGAATCCAAAATCCATATAATGAACCCCAGGATGGGTAGCAATGAGGATTAAATGCACATACCATTAACAGAATTATAGCCTGTCCTTACATTGATTGTAAGGGAGAAACTTTGCTGCTAGGAACTCTTCAGTCTGAGGCAAGAATTCGTGTGAGGGTTGGATGGAAGACAAAGACAAGAAAATACACGTAAGATTTAACCTGTAGCTTCTGTGAGTGAAATGCATGTATTAGTGGGGTAGTCACCCTCAGGGAGGGTAGGAGAATACCCCACAATTAAGGAGTTAGGAATAGCTGGTCCAATGGCAAGATTTTTTTAATTGCTTGTTTATGGACACATAATAGCTGAAAAGTGCCCATTTTCAGCAGAAGAATGGCAACATATTCATCATAAGCAATACCCTAAATGGACTTCTTTTTTTCCAAAAAAAAAAAAAAAAAAGAGAGATTGCTTTGCCTTTTCCATTCTTTCTCCCCCACTGACAAAATAGAGAAAAGGACATAGAGGAGGAAGGTGGGAAAAATGTGAAAATGAAAAAAACATGTGGAAAAGCAAAAACATTGCTATCAAAAAATAAATGCTCCTATTTTCACTGCAGAACAACAACAGCAACAACAACAAACCTGAAAGAAATGAAAATATTCTTAATTTTCTATCCAGAAATATTTTTGACAGAAAACTATCCCCCTTAGTAGGCCAATTTGTGGCACTAATTTATAAAGGGTTGAAAAACATCACATAATTAAAGACCCTTTTGGAAAAGCTGTAGACTTACTGTTTAGCTGTGAAATAGAAACGGACAACCTCTATGAACACATTTAACTATCCATCTAGAATGTTGTTTAATGCTGCTAGAGAGCAAGTTCTTATAAGCCCAGAGAAGCCCACCTCATCTCAAACAAGTGTTCTTGTCTCCTCCATTTGGAACCAGGCAGAGCAGAAATGCAGTTGCATAGCTAGCTGGATCAAGAAAATTATCTGGCTGAAAATTAAACCAGGAAAATAAAAAGAGGTTTTCGGTTTTCCCACCAAACTACTATGTGGCTGTCAGTGTGAGACCTGGCATAAAAGGGCAGCCAGATGTTCCTGCTGGGAACATCTTGACCTTGTGTGTAGGCCTTGTCCCATATTTCATTCAAGATGTTGGGGACACTGACCTGTCTTGAGGAAATTTGGGAAATGTTTTTTTCTATACAGTACATTATGCAACAGATGTGACACAGGATCATTTCATGTGAACCAGGCACTATCATTTGCTAAACCTGAGCTATGCTTCTGCCTTGACAGTTTGAATGTGTTGGCTTCACTGGAGCTATTTCTCACTCACATCATAGCAGGCAAGAAGAAATTCAGGTTAGAGCCTCATAACAAAATGGAAAAAATTGCACCAGGCTTCAAATTCTCAAACTTCTAAATATTTGCTTGTGGGTATCAAAACACATCACAAGGACTTCTAAAATGACATCTCAACACCCTACTTTCAGGCACATATAGCCACTTTACTCTTTAGGAGCTGAGAAACTGAAATACAGAAAAACTAAACTTCAAACCACATGGTAAATTTGTGTCACAGCTTGGACTAAATCTCAGATCTCCTTCAGGAATATTTAACAATATAAGCTGTGCAACTATATGTGTCTTTACAGCTGATGTAGCAGCATTCACATGAGGACTGGGTGGATGGCAATGTTCAAAAGATATCTCTTTTAAACTGTAATGGAAAAGAAAGACAGGCATTGCACAGTACATGACCCTGGACCTGATTTTCACCCAGGGTGATGTAGTCCTCTCACACTGGGGCACACTATTTGCCCAAGCTGGGGTGAATGCCCAGCCTGAACCACTTGCACACATTGCATACAGAAGAATATTCCGAGTACCTGAATTTGCTTTCAGATAATTTTTCACCACATCTGCCTGGACCTTTTCTTTTTAATGTATTCCTTCAGCACCATTAGTGAAGCAGTGCAATGCCATTTTTCTAAGGTCCTGAATGTTTACTTCTCCAGGTAGGGTGATTATGGGCATGATGGAATGATGTCTTCAGTCAAGTGTAGATCTTATCTTCCCATGTAACAAGGTAGCCTAATGAAATGAGTTTTATTCAAAGACCTTGTCTCATAAGGCTTCAGGAAAACATGATAAATTGAATGATTTTTTTAGCAAATGCATCACACAAAGCACAGGCATATTGCTTATGAAGTTTAATTTTGTAATAGTTCATGGGGTATAATATACCTGTAGCTATTTCAGTGGAATGAATCTTACAGGCTCATTACAAAAGCAGAACTGTTGTCCCAAAATATTGCTTTTCTTGTTGAACTGTAGCTCAGATTCAGTGCAATTTGCATGAATAACCTCCAAGGAACCACTGTACCTCACTTTTTTTTTTTTTTTCTTTTATTGTGCTATCATTATGAACTATGGCGAAACACTTTTATTTAAGTAGCGAGAGCTAGCTGTTTTCATCAGTAGTTCTACTGACCAAATGTGGCAGATCAAATCTAAATCCAGAAATAAATTAGATTTTGTTTTTAAACCAAGAAAAGTTTTGTTGTTTACCAGGTGTAAGAATGCAAAACCATACAGAAGTAAAAGTATTATGATTTGGACATACTTTTTTTCTCTTGGAACTCAGATGTGGTGTTTTTAACATCATCGCGGTAGTATGGTGCATAATGTAGTGGCATTTGGGGTTGTGTGTTGTCTGTCCTTCATTGTCTGTTTGGGCTCTCCTCTTGTCTTACCTCTAGCTGTGGTGGGTCAAGAGAAAAGCACTTGTCACCCTGTCCACAAGCTTTTCAATTCATCCAGGATTTCCAAGTGCGTTCCCAGAAGTGGTGGGGTGAGCAAGGACTGGACACAATGTCCCCCACTTCCTGCCTTTACGTTCAGCAGAACTGCTGTGTTGGAGCGCTTTGGCTGCTGGGGAAAATGTAGTCAGTATAGTTTGTTTCAGTAGGAATGGGTGTGGAGTCACCTAGATGTCTCCATAGGTAAAATTTAATTGACTTACTAACTTTTTGGCAAAGTGTGTGCTCAATGTCTGCTGGTCTCTCAAGACTGGTACCATGATCATTTTACCATGTATCCTTTCTTAAACAGGGTAACATTTTCAAGTAGATTGAGGTGCCATGCATGCAATAGCAGTTGCTAGATACTGCTAAATGACCCTCCAGTGTGTGCTGTGCTTATTTCCAAGCTGTTACCCACTAACTCTTTAACCGAAAACCAGTGTGAGAAAAAGAGTTGATATAGATCCTAATCTTGCCTCTGTATTGGGTTGGAATGCAGGAGGCATAGACTCCTAGAGCAGGGATTGCTAAAGCACTCCCAGGTAAGACCTGCTTGGCCATTGTCTATAAAACCTCTGGAATTGTTACAACAGGCTGGGTTCATTACTTTTCCCTAGCTTTACGCAGCTCCATTTATTTCGTTTTGCCGTTTTCCTTCCCCAGCCTATCCCTAGGATTAGAAAGACTGAAAAGTACCAAGGATAAGATAGCAGAAGCAGGATCAAAGAGCTGAGCTGAAGTCCATTAAAATCAATGTTATTAATTTTTTTTCCTTTCCA